>VSTD030001661.1:0-12778 GCA_008808055.3 Sporobolus alterniflorus | reverse complement strand
AACTATGGGGTTGTTAAAGGGATGTCATGTTGTTCACACAATTTACATTAAGTTTAGTACCACACCCACCATACTTACGTTGACATATTTATTTGCTTACCAATAGATAAAAATTATTTACTTTTCTACAAATTATGTATGATGGCCCTATCTTATTATTAATTAATGTTATTCCTAATTTACCATCCTTAATTTAGGATCAATTCATTATGCCGCAGAAAGTTTCCTTGTATGATGAGCCTATCATCCTTCATCTTCCATTTGTTTCTCTCTAATGGTGAGATACCTATGTGCAGATCTTGGCAAGTATGGTCGCTGGGTAGCCGTAGTGTAAATGGAACGTATATATGCATCTGGACTTTTGGTACATATATTGAGCACCACTACAACAAAAATCTCTTATAGAGACACTTTGTTATATGCATTTTATTAATTTGCTCTTATATAAGTTATAAGACATATTTTTGTGACACTTTGGAACGTGTCTTAAAAACAAAATGTCACATGAACTGTAAAGGCATTTTTTAAGGCTGTAAAGTGTCACAATATAGATGCATTTTTATGATATTTTGAAAATGGCTATATCTTGTAGTGATATTTTTAGAGACATTTTTGATTCACTAGAGATACTATTTTATTAATTTGAGGTACATAATAAACTAGTCAAAAGAATAATACTAGAAATATAAACAAATAGTATTGTGTGGTAAATGGGTTAGACAAGTTGTTAGCAATGCAAGAGGACTTAGTTCGAGACTCTAAAACTTTTGTATTTTTCATAATTTATAAGAATGTCTCTATTTGATAGTAAAAACATTGCATGATGCTTCTATAAAATTGTCTCTAATTTGGTAAAGATGATTCACAAAGTGGTGCTATATTTCTAGAGTCATTGTGTAATAAGACATTTTAGAAAATGTCTTTACGATTGTTTAGAGACAATATTATAATATTTCTACTATATTAAAAATGTGCCTCCACAAGTCAATTCTCTTGTAGTGCACATAAATTTAAAAAATCCATGAACGCTATATAAAATTTCAAGTTCAATTTCATTATAATTTAGTTATAGTAAAAAAGAGAAATTTCTGACAAATTTACCGGTTTACATCTATCAAAAATTTTATCTGTTTTTTTACTGCTCCTTCATTCTTATCAAGCCATTTGGGCCCATAAAACCGATTTGAAGAAATTTAAATTTTACTCTATTTTTGAAAAAAATTCTTTACAGTCACCTTAAAATTCGATCTAGTTTTTTACAACTTTTTCCAAATTTTTTGTTCTAAAAGTTTGAATTTAAATTTCAAAACCCCACGATTTTCAAAATCGGTCCGCCCTGAACCCGCTGAATTTCACCGGTTTTTCTAACTTGTCAGCAGCGCGAGAGTCTACCGTTCAAAGGCGACTGGCTTGTTATGGTCTACCAGCTTTTTTACTGTACGAGATGACCGTGGCACCATGCGGATGATGGCGACTTCTAAAGCACACGATAAGACATGGATGGATGGCCTCGACCTAAACAAAGAATAGATCAACAGGGAGGAGAGGATCCTCAAGCCGACAGTGGACTGTTGGCGCATGTTATAGTCACATATTTGCCATCTTTTTTGAGTGAAAGCGTTTATGATACTCTATGCTACTCCCACCGTTCATATTTATATATCATTCTAAAATTTAAAAGTTGTACATAAATAAATATTATTATCACTTTTTAGTACTGCATCTTTCTTTCTTTTCGATATATCTCTATCTCCTCCTTATTTACTGTGCACCACATCTCTTTCACTTCTTCTTAATTCTTGTGTTAATGACTGAGTGATAAGTAAATCTGAATGGAGAGAGTAGTTGACATCTAACACCAATAGTTATTTGTCGTGATCGTACTATGCCATGCGGACGATGGCAACCGGTAAAGCACAGGAGATAAACAGAGAAGGATCCTCAAGCCGACAGTGGACTGTTGGCCCATGTCATCGTCACATATTTGCTATCTTTTAAGTGACCACGTTTATGACATTCCCTCATTTATGCTACTCACTCTATTTATATTTAAACTAGTTGATAACCTTGTACGTAGCTGTGAAATTTTAAAATAATTATTATCTATATGTTTTTTAAAATTTATAGATAATAAAAAAATAAAGTAAGGTGATGATGGAGCAAATGATGATGTGTACACTCTACATGTCAAGAGAATTACGGGTATTTAAAATAATTATTATTTATGCACATTTTTCTTAGAATTTATAGATAATAAAAAAATTAGAGCAAGGTGATGAGCAGATGATGTATATACCTTGCGTATATAATTATTATTTATATGATTTTTTAGAAATTACAGATAATAAAAAATAGAGAAAAGTGATTGAATCAGATGATAATGTGTACATCATGCATATAAAAAAATTAGAGAAAGGTGATGGAGCAGATGATGATGTATATACCTTGCATATATAATTATTATTTATATGATTTTTTAGAAATTATAGATAATAAAAAAATAGAGAGAAGTAATTGAATCAGATGATAATGTGTACATCATCCATGTCAAGAGATATATTATAATTAAGGAGTTAGAGTGGGTTAGGAAGGCGATGTGGTACATAATGATGTGTACACGCTGTATGTTAAGAAAATTGTATTTAAATACCCTAAGTGAGTCATTTTTATATAATTAGAGAGGATAAGATGACATTCTCACTTTTCAATGCACTTTTCTTTCTTCCGATATATCTCTATTTCCCATCTCATTATTTTTTGTGCAACACATCTTTTTTTCATTTCTCCTTAATTCTCATGTCCAGTGTTATAATGACACCTAAATTTGAACGGAGTAGTTGACATCTAACATTAACAATGATACTGCTTTGTGGGAGTGTAAGGTATCCAGGTAAACAGAATTAGCACATTTTAGAAACAATGGATGAAAGGGTAAACAAAATGATGGAAACTACAGGAGGTTCTTGCGTCCTAGTAAAGAAGCACCACACAAATTGAAAGGAAAGATTAAAATAATATATGTTTCCAATGGAATAACTTATTTTAGACTTTTTCCATCCAAAAATGTAAATATTTTTTATATTTTGGTCAAAGTCAATTCTCTTTAATTTTAACTAATAATATCTCTATAAATTCATTATTTTAAATATAATGATTTATATATTATGAAAGTAGTTTTTTCAATGAACCTAGTAACATCAATTATACTTGATCAGATGTCATGAAATTTTCATTATTGATGATCAAAACTAAAATTGCTTGGATCTAAGAAAATCCAAAAATACTTATATTATTAGCCAGAGGGAGTACCTCATAATCGTATAATAAAAGTCACCAATTGCATATTCTGGTGAATTGCAGATTCTTTTTCTACCACATGAGGTTTTCAACTTCACTTTTGTCTCCCAGTTCTAGGACACGGTGTTTTATTTTGTGTCTTTGATTCAATCAATTTTGACATCAGATATTCAGATAATATATTCCATATAAAAGTTTTGCATTATATTCCCGGTTGCACCTAGCTTCCTTGAATCTTTCTCTTCCAACCAAAATATAGTTCTCTAGTACCATAAATTTTCGTCGCAATTTTGATGCACGGAGCCACATAATCAGCGATGTATGAAATCAAAGGGGGTCCCCGGAAACCCTCCTTTCAAACATCGCAAAGCATTGCCTTAGCATGTACTCCGGAGCAGTGTGTCCATCACCCTACACAAACCAAACCGGTATTAAGTCTGTGACAATCATTCATCTTGGCCTAGCTTGTCTAGAGTATGACCATGTATCACACGGAAACCTTGATATTTAGCATAGTTTGTCTAGAGGACCATGGATAATTGGGAAGGATAAGGACTTCAGGGGTGTTCTTACCTTCACAGTTGCGAAAGTAAGGTTATTGGAGTATGACCTTGTATACCTGCACAAAGCAGTATATCTAGTCAGACTGGCTGTAGCGACATAGTTCCTATGAGCATAAGAAATGTTAGAATTATTCATGATTTGTATTGTATTATAGGTATTTGAGCTCCGGGACCACCTCCTGCGTGAGGTTTGAGCTGACCCATTAGGGGTCCATCGGAGTGGTGCTTGGGACTATTTAGGGTTTCCCTGCGCCGCCACTGGCGGTCAGATTGCCCGCCTTTGCACAACCCCCTAGACCTAGGGTTTTTAGTGGGCTGCCATATATATATATGTATATATATATCTCCCTCAATACAATATAATCATCTAATATTAACGGCATATAATTTTTTACATGGTATCACGAGTTTTTCTCGCTTTCACTCCCCTCTAGGGCTCACCGCTGCCCTACCTCTCTTTAGGGTAGCCGGTCTACACCACCCCTAATCTCCCTATGGCCGGCGATGATGCTGCCAGGCTTGCCGCCGCCACCGCTCTACAACAGTGAGTCACCGACAAGATGGCCACCCTTCAGGCCATCGAGAAGAAGGCTGCTGAGGCTCACGGCCGCATGCGCGCCATTGCCCTTCTCCTCGAAGAAAAACAGGCTTCCACCGACGCCCTAGAAGCCAAGGCCACAGCGGCTTCCACGAAGCTGGCGTTGACCACCGCCTCCTCCAGCATGTCGCCATCCCCATCCACCAAGGGTGACGTCGTCGTCATCACCACGCTACACGCGCAGGCCTGCAGGGTATATAATATTCACTTTCTTATCTCGATTGTTCTGAATCCTTCTTCTACAGGCTACGCCCGTTGGTGTGATCAAGTTCTTCTCACCTTGAAGCGCTACGACCTCGCTGACCACGTCCTCTCTGATACCCTCCCATCAATGACCCTGCCTGGGAATGCATGGAGAGTGTCGTCCTCTCCTGGATCATCGGCACGATCACCAGCGAGCTTCAGGACATCACCAAGGAGCACGGCATCACCTTGCACCAAATCTAGTGCAAGATCGAGCACCAATTCATCGGCAACAGTGAAATGCACGTGCTTCACCTCGATGCCATGTTCCGCAACTTCATCTAGGGCGGCATCTCGGTGAGCGACTACTGTCGCAAGATGAAGAGCATGGTTGACTCCCTAGGTGACCTCGACTGCACCGCCTCTGATCGCAACCTTGTCCTCAATGTTCTTCAGGGGCTGAACAAGCGGTACAATCATCTTCGAGCCATCATCATGTGTAGTATGCCGTTCCCAACCTTCCACATGGTTCGGGATGACCTGGTCTTGGAGGAACTCACGCTCGAGCCTGACACAGCCGTGCCTCCCCCTTAGACGTTCTACTCCAACAACACCCATGCTCCGTCTCATCCCTCTGGCAATGGCGGCCATGGTAAATCATAGGGTCACGATCGTGGCCACTATCGTGCGCCAAGGGTGGCTGTGGTCACAATGCCAGCAACCAGGGTCACGGCAATAAGGGCCAGGGCAGCAAGCCCAGCCCTGCCCCACCTTCTTGGCCCTCCTACAATCCTTGGCTTGGGACCATCAACATGTACCCCGGTCCAGCTTCAGGGGAGGGGGGGGCAGCAACAACACCGCCTTCCACACCAACAGGTTCTCGCTATTGCGCCTAACCCGACCATGGTCGGCCCTTCGTTCACACCACCCTTGGCGCCAATCACGGCTCCACCACAGATGTATGCCGCCCAACAACAGTAGACCACGTCTCCATTATGGACGTCCTGACACGGCTTGTAGGACCAGCAGTTGCTAGCCAACTCCTTCAATATGATTACACTCTAGACGCCACCCTCACTTACTAAGTGAGTCACTGACTCCTGTGCGTCGAATCACACTATGCTTGATCCTGGTAACATCTCCCTCTTTCGACCACCTAATCCTCATGTACCTTCATCCATCGTTGTTGGCAATGAATCTGTTTTGCCTGTCACCTCTGTAGGTGACACGGTTCTCTCCAGACCATTTTATGTTAACAATTTTCTTCTTACACCTGACATCATTAAGAATCTTCTTTCCGTTCATCAATTTACCACTGATAATTGGTGTTCAATGGAATTTGACCCTTTTGGCTTATCTGTGAAGGATCTTGCTACTAAGAACGTGATCACCAGGGGTAATAGTTCTGGTCTGCTGTACACCATCCATCTTCCTTCCACGCACACTTCTCAGGCATCCACATACTACGCCCTTACTGCTGCTGCCGCCCCATGTCGCTTTGGCACCATCGTCTTGGTCACCCTAGCCCCGACATTTTGTTGAAGCTTTCTACTTCTAGTGTGATTATATATAATAAACCCTGAGATGTTCCTGTGTGCCATGCTTGCTAGCTTGATTGACATCCTAGACTTCTGTTTCATCGGTCATCATCTCATGCTACACATTATTTTGATTTAATTCATTGTGATCTTTGAACATCTCCTGTTATTAGTGTCTCAGGTTCTAAATATTATTTTATCATTCTTGATGATTTTTCACACTACTCTTGGACTTTTCCTTTGCGTTTGAAGTCTGACACCTTTTCAACTATCACCCAATTCTTTTCTTTTGTCAGTACTTAGTTCGGCCACAAGGGCAAGAACATCCAATGCGACAATGGGTGAGAGTTTGACAACTCCTCCTCGAGGCAGTTCTTCCTTGCCCATAGCATGCAACTCCAAATGTCCTGCCCATACACCTCTCCTCAAAATGGTAAAGCCGAGCGCATGTTGTGCACCACCAACAACATTGTTTGTGTAACATCCCTGATGTTTAAGAGTGTCATTGTACTCTAATCATCTTAATCAAGCTTTTACTGAAGTCAAAGTCTCAAATTCTACTTGAATTCAATTCAAATTCAAGCTCAAATCTGTATTTGAATTCTAATTCTAATTCTGTTGTGACCCAGTCCATGTGATCAACATGAAAGTTGCTCCAAATTTCCTAATCTACCTCCTGTGAAAATTTCATATTTTTCAGAGGCCTCTAGCTAATTCTTTTTTACTTATTTTCCTATTCTGCGTTGTTTGGAAAATCCTACACTGAATTTTGAAATTCTTTCTACTCTTAACGGCCCGGACATGCAGCCGACCCGCTTCCTCACCCGCAACCTGTGCGGCCATTTTTTTCCCTCAAATCCCCTCCCCACGCGGCTCCCCTGCTCTGGCTCTGCCGCTTGCCGGCAAAATTCACGGGGACGCCGCGACAACCACTCTCGGTCGGCCGCTGCCGCCTGCCCCCACGCTCGTGCCCGACATAGACACCTTTTGCAGCCATGGCATCCCCTCCCACGCTGGTGCCGCCTACCGCAGCGCTGCCACCACTGTGCCAACGTGCAGACTTGCCACTGCACCACCGCGATGCTCAGGCCGAGCTGCTTGCCGACAAGAAGTGCAACACGATGCCACCTGCCGCGTGCACGCCTAGGCGCCGAGCTGTCACCCTCATCGCCGCGTAGCCTTCCTGCACCATGCCACTTATCGCACGCCTGTCACCGTGTGGCAGCCGCTACACCGCACCTGGGTGAGCTCCCGCCCGGACACTAGCATACGGACAAGCTGTGCAGCACCGCATCCACTTCATGCCGCAACTAGGGGCTGCCACCCCTCGCCTGACTCTTCTGCCATTGCATGCGCGGCTATAAGAAGCCAGTGTCATGCCTCTTGTCCGACCCTACCACCGCCCCACTGTCCGCTCCTGTAAGATCACCACCGTGAGCTCCTCTATCCTGCTCCTCTATTGTGGCCACCGCGGTCCACCGCAGACAGCTCTTCTCATAGTTTCCACGTCCCCATGTGCAGGTCGTGGAGCACCGCTATGCCTCAGAGTTCCTCTCGGAGCTACCAGACCCTCCTCCCCGTTGCTGGAGTCATCACGCATCAAAGCCGCGCCACTGCCGTGACCCCTCTTCGGTGAGCCACCACACCGACACCCCTCTTCCTCGTTTTGGTGTTGTGGTGCGCTATTGATGCTGTCCTCATCATGCAGGACCAAGCTGAAAGCCTCCTTGAGCCCACCGTCATCATCGGTGAGCCTCGCCCTCCATGCCGTCACCCCTTCCGGTGAGCCGCCGGGTCAGCCACCTTGCCCGACATAGGCATCTTGGGTTTGGGATGCTCTCCAAGTGAATCTTGTCATCAGAGAAACCCTGTAGAATCGCCGCCGGTAGTGCCATGCTAGTGCCCCACTCGTGAACCCACATGCCGGAGCCGCGCCCCAGTGGGCCGACCCGTTGGCTCCCAGGCTAGGCAAAGGTCCCCAGCGTGCGCCGGGCCGTGCCATTTTCGGCCAGGCCTCGGCAGGCCGCCTTGCCAAGGCGAGCTGGGCCACTGGGCTGAAATCAACCCGTTGCACCGGATGGAATTTTAATAAATTTTCCAATTCTAGAAATAGTTTAAATTTGTTTCAACTTCCAAAATTCATAGCAAATTCATTGCTTGTCCAAAAATCATGAAATTAGTTCTATTATTCTTCTAAATTCAATGTCTATACAAGAAAAATATAAAACTCAACAGTAGGACTTGAATTGAATTTGCTTGTCCAAAAATCATGAAATCAAATTCATTTATTAAATTATCATCACATGTAGGCCCATCGTCACAGGAGGCTTTTCATAGGAGAAGAATGCAGTTATAGCAGAGCTTGGGGGACAACATCGTGAAGCACCATGGATTTTAACTCTTTTCCTTTGTGCAAGGCAAGCCCTGGTGCATATAGTACCTATAGAATGCATTATTGTGTCTTGCTTTATTTATCTATGCATGTGTTGATTACGCATTACATATAGGGTTCTTAGATGATGGTGATAGGTTGCATGGTAGTACCCTTCCGTATATCACCCTTGTTGTAGATGTATTACCTTTCTACGACTATATGTGCTATGTGTAGTTGATAGCCATTGGTAGAACTCGAGTGGTAGGTCTCACTCGTATGTAGGACCCCCCTTTTCATGAACTAGAAGGATACCTTGATTATGATGAGTAGAGGCTATGATTTATGTTCTTGTATTGTTGTTGTGACCGGGTGGGGCAACTAGGGGAAAGTGGACCACTCGAAAGGGAAGGGTGGGGAGAGGGCCGTGGCTATTCTGAGGTTCCAAGGTGGTAGCCCCACCTGTGTCAATTAAGGACTGCACCATTTTGGCTCCGATGGCAAGCTTTGATTTGTACTGGCCGCATGTCAGGTTTATGGGGCCTGATAAACCTAGTAGCCCAGTAACTACTTTGTCGAACCGCACCTCCCTTCTAGGAGGTGGTTTGTTGGAGGAAGAATGAGGTAGCCTAGGCTGACGGCCGGGCCGGGCATCGCTAGGAGCCAAGACTTCATCCCGGGAGCAGGGGCCTGATATTGACTTAGTAGGGACTTCGTGGATAGTTGTCGTACATGAGACCCGAGGTCGCGCGTACAACATGTTGGTCATGTTCTTGCCCTACAGGGTGTATATCGATTCAAATCACCATGTCACTCTCGAATATGAGTGATCGCTTATCCGTTGCAGTCATCTCATAGTATCTTTTGTTATATTGGGATAGATAGTTCAGAGGATGGTTATGGTTATGTTTATCTTGATCATTACTGTATTTACTTTACTTATAATATTGACTTTTTGCCAATTTCTGCTTGTTTATGTGTGTTATAGTTTATAGGTGCAAACATAATACCTGGCTTAATTTAAATTGGCTAAAATAATGAAAGCTAAGGGTCAACTGCTAGTCGTTATGTCCTTAGCCCGTCAAACCTTAGTGCCTTGCATGTTTAGGAGTTGGCTGTTTATGGCCATGTTGATGGGCCAGTCTTACTGAGCTTTTGTTGCTCAGGCTTTTCCTTGTTGATCTAACTGTGTGTAGGTAGTTCTCCTCTTCGTTCTGGTGATGCTGTAGGGCGGCTACCAGTGAGAGGTCTAGACTCAACGGTTGGACCATACAGGGAGACCCCCGTAGGCATTGACCGCTTCTGAGGGTGGCATCTTAGGGCAAGGTGTTGCCCTTGTATCATTGAGTGTATCGCTTCTGCATCTACGTGTAATTTCTGCTGCAAAACTCTGTTGTATCGAAACTTGAACCAAATTATAATATTTTATATTCAGAGCACTTAATTTATGATTTGTATGTGTGTACTTGTGTATTCTTTCTTTTTCAAGAATCCTTCGACATGATCCTGGTTAACAACCCGTCTTTTTATGATGGGGGTGTTACAGTTTGCACTTTACTGTTTCAAGCCTGCAAGCCACCACAGTATTGGGTAGAGAGCCTTCACACCACCACATATTTGTTGAACCGTATTCCAACAAAAACCATCACTGCCTCCTGCCCTTACACTGCTCTCTACAACACACTGCCTACCTACGAGCATCTTTGGCTCTTTGGGTGTGACTGCTACCCCAAACTGTCCACGATAGCCCTGCATAAGCTTGCTTCTTATTCCACCTGGTGTGTCTCCATCGGCTATTCCCTGGATCGTAAAGGGTAACACTGCCTTGATCTTTCCAATAACCTCATCGTGATTTCTTGACATGTTGTGTTTGATGAGGCTTGCTTCCCCTTCGCAACGTCACCCCCTCTCACTAACGATTATGAGTTTTTATCTGATGCTCTCACCCATAGGAATACACCTCAATGCAGGTACCCCGGTGACCATGGCTAGAGGTCTGACCATGCCCTCAGGCGGTCAGACTGCCCCCATTATAAAAGCTAGCGGTCTGACCAATCCCCCACGTGGTCCGACCGCCTGCTCCACAAGATGCCCCACAACCCCCTTTGGTGGTTTGATCGCATCCTCAGGCGGCCTGACCACCCACTCCACATGATGTCCCACAACCCCCTTTGGTGGTTTGACCGCGTCCTCAGGCGGTCTGATTGCCCGTGTTGTAGAGGCTGGGGTTAGACCACTCCCCCAGGTGGTTCGACTGCTCACGTTGTAAAGGTTGACGGTCTAACACCCCCCATGACTCCGACTACTACTCTCGTGCCACGTGCGACCATGACGACTCCGACTTCACCTTCTAAGCCGCGTGCAGCGCCGATGACTCCGGCTTTGACCTCCACGCCTCACGCAACCCCGACTCCTCCTCCCACCGCCTCCTTGACTGCACCCATCTCACCACTGGCCGCCCAACCCGTGCCTCACGTGCTGTCAACTAGTGCGGTAACCGTCTCCCCTGTGGTTCATCCTCATCTGATGCAGACCTATGGGGCTGCCGGCTTCTGAAAACCCAACCTCTACATTACGGCCACTCTCTCTCCCATCCCGAAATCAGTTTGGGTCATCCTTGTCGTTCCTCATTGGTGGGCGGCTATGGAGGAAGAGTATGCTGCCCTCATCTCCAATGACACTTGGGACCTGGTTCCGTGCCCCCGTGGTGCCGATGTTGTCACGGATAAGTGCATCTTCATACACAAGTTCAATGCCGACGGGACACTCGAGAGGTACAAGGCCCGCTGGGTTCTTTGCAGGTTCATGCAGTGTCCCGACGTCGATTATGATGAGACTTTCAGCCCCGTTGTGAAGCCTGCGATGGTTCACACTGTCCTGCCTCTTGCTCTCTCACGGGATTGGCCAATCCACCAGCTCGACATCAAGAATGCATTCCTCCATGGTACATTGACTGATACAGTTTATTATACACATCCCACTCGTTTCTTCGACACTACTCAGCTTGACTTGGTCTTCCATCTCAATAAGTCTCTATACAGTTTGAAGCAAGCTCCTCGGGCATGGTACAACATGTTTGGCAACTATTTGCTCTCTCTAGGATTTGTTGAAGCCAAGTCAGATACTTCCCTCTTTATTTTCCGTCGAGGTTTTGAGACCATCTATCTGCTGCTCTATGTTGATGACATTATTCTCACAGCTTTCAGCGCTGAGTTGCTGCAGTAGACCATCTCAGCCTTGCAGCGGGAGTTCTCCATGAAAGATCTAGGGCAGCTTCACTACTTCTTGGGCATCTCCGTCCAGTGTCAGCCTACAGGCTTATAACTAAGTTAGTGACAGTACACGATGGAGATAATTGAGCGAGTAGGCATGATTATCAGTGACACCTTGTCGAAGCTTTTTGGTGACATGGGCAATCTTGTCAGCGATCCTATGCATTATTGTAGTTGGACTAGCGCTCTGTAGTACCTGACAATCACTTGTCTGAATATTTCATACGCAGTTCAGCAGGTCTGTCTCCATATGCATGATCCTAGAAAGCCACACATGATTGCTTGAAGCAAATTTTGCGGTATCATTAGGGCACTCTAGATTTTGGTCTTCTTTTGCGTCAATCATCCACATCCGAGCTTGTGGTCTACTCTCATGTTGATTGGTCAGGATGTCCCAACACTCACCGGTCCATTTCTGGGTATGCAGTATTCCTTGGTAACAATCTCGTCTCCTGATCCTACAAGCGCTAGAACACGGTCTCTCGCTCTAGCGCAGAAGTAGAATACCAAGTTGTTTCCATTGGCGTTGCAGAGACTTGTTGGCTTCACTAGTTACTCATGGAGGTGCACTCCCCTCTGTCCCGCAGCACACTTGTCTATTCCGATAATGTCAGTGCCATCTAATTGGCGTCCAACCCCATCAAGCATCAACACACAAAGCATGTCGAGATTGATCTCCACTTTGTCTGTAACAAGGTCGCCATTAGAGAAGTTCGTGTTCTGCACATCCGGATGACTTCTTAGTTCACTGACATCTTCACCAAGAGCCTGCCATCTCCATTCTTCTCTAAATTTCGCTCCAATCTCAACATCTGTTGTGACTAGAGTTAGGACTAGGAGGTGCTAGAATTATTAATGACTTATGTTGTATTATAGTGTAACACCCTAATTTTTGAAAAGAATAGAATTCTATAAGGTTATATATTTAAATAGATAATTATTTGTTGCATTCATGC
>VSTD030001660.1:0-12778 GCA_008808055.3 Sporobolus alterniflorus | reverse complement strand
TATTTGGATGTCTAACAATCTTCATTATTGATATTTCCCTTTTGATCTGCAAAGAAACAAGAGTGGTAAGTTCACAAGGATGTGTAGCGTATGTGCAAGGAGGCTATGCACACTTCTAAAAATACAAAATAAAGATATGAATTATCTCGAAAGTGACGGTGGTGTCTTTGGAGACCGGACAGATTTATCTTTTCTTTAACCATTATAGTTCATATAAACAACAGAAACAATGTATGTCTTGTCCACACTAAAATAAACCAAAAGTCTGGAACAGTTCAATCAATCTGCTCAAAGCTAAACTGGTCGACAACCTGTGGTAATTTACCGACTTCTAGAACCATTATCCTTGTGAATTGTTAACACAACAGAGATGCTAAACTAGTGTTTGGTGTAGCAAGTGGGTTGACACAGCACCTTCATGATCCGGGATAGAGCATAAGCTCTTTCTACCAACTCACAGTAGTCTTAATAATCTTTTAATCTCACACGCAATCTAAGCACCCTAAAAGAAATGCCTTTAGAGGAGCTGACAGAACAAGGATCACAAACATGTTCCGTCCAACATACTAGGACCCCAATCCCCATCGCAAGTGCTGTGTCAACCCACTTGCTACACCAACATCGAGTCCTTGTGTTTGTGGAGCTGTAAATGCCGCAACGAATCGGCCTCCCATATCCCTTTTTGGGGGATGAACGGGTCGTCTAGCTCAAATCGAGAAGGGGGTGACAAACATTGAAAACGAAAAAACAAGAATACGTGGTGGTGCTTTCTTCTTTGGGTGGCTAACGTAATCTCTAGGCGGAGGAACCCACAAGTTGGTGGGGTTTACTGTATCGCTTGCGTTGCTCTCGATTATCGAGGGCATATTCGTGTCGCGCACCGGAATTCCCCACCTTTCCTCGGAGGGAACATTCGACGATACCTCGTGTGGCCCGGAATTAAAAGGGCAGGCAGGAGAAGGGGGGAAGGAGACAGCTTGGATCGAGCTGAATGAGATGGGGTGTTGGAACCCGATTTGGATTTGTGCTTCTAGCGAGCCAGAGAAATTGAGGACGGGGATGAGGGGCTAACATTCGACGATACCTCGTGTGGCCCGGAATTAAAAGGGCAGGCAGGAGAAGGGGGGAAGGAGACAGCTTGGATCGAGCTGAATGAGATGGGGTGTTGGAACCCGATTTGGATTTGTGCTTCTAGCGAGCCAGAGAAATTGAGGACGGGGATGAGGGTGAGGGCGCGCCGCCGGAGTACCTGGTGCAGCATGCGGTGGCTGAGGATGGTGTCCTTGTCGATCACCTTCATGGCGACGGGGGTGCCCGTCTCGGAATCGACGGCGAACTTGACCTTGGCGAAGCTTCCCTGCCCGATGGTCCGGCCCATCTCGTACCGCCCCACCCGCTTCTTCCGCCCGCCGGTGCTCGCCATTCCCCGCTTCTCGGACCGCCGCCTCCTCCTGATGCAGCCCCCGGCAGCGCTCGGGGTCCTTCTCTCTGCCGGCGCCTGCGCCCGCGATCGACGCGGCCGGGCTGTCGGGCCCGTCGGCTCGATGGAATGAAACAGCAGCAAGCCAGGCGGAGCCAAGGGAGCTAGCGGATTGCGTGAGGCGAGGGCGGCGGGGCGCGTCGCTGTATATAAAAACGACGAGAGGCGCCGCCGTCGCCGCGTGAGTCAGCAGCAAGCTTTGCCTTCCGTCTCCAGTGGCCGCTGCCAAGCCGGGCCGGGCGCGCTTGCTTTTGGCGTCGTGCGGTGCCGGTGCGGGCTCGGCTCCCTTTTTCCAGCCGGAAAAAGAAATGGGTTTTACTGCTCACTTTTCCGGCTTCTCCACCACCCCCGGATTGGGGGGGATCGATCTCTCGGCCACACCGAGCTTTCCGCTTTCTGACAGTGGCAGACGCGACGCAAGAGCCTGCGATCCGAGTGGGACGAGCGTGCGGCGATGCCCGCGTCACCCACCGGTGGCTCCGGCGACCGGAATCCGTGCGTCACCAGCCACTTGTTTGGTGGCTGTACCAGCACCACGCTGTCTGTCGCTAATAGTGCTGGGCTCCAGTACTGTACAAGACGGTGAAATTCTACGGTCCTTAAGAACGGAACGGACATTGTTAGGTCCCTTTGGACTTTCGGTGAAGAACAGCTGATCAAGAAGGTGCTGTCAAATCCCGTCGATCCTTTGGTTTTGGAGTTCTACGAAAAGTCTGAAAGACCACTGGGCACTTGATTGAGGTGGAATTTTCCACAGAAAAGAAGTCGTATCGCACAATGTCTCATTTTTTTAAAGTTTAATCATTAATAGTTTTAAAATATCGAGTTTGTAAATATATAAGTCATATGTATAGATTTATATTAAAATGTATTTCCTTAATAATTATGGATCTTAATTTTATACACATATTTTAGTAAAAAAATTATCACAATTATATTTTAAAGATGGTGTCTTGTCCTAAACAACTTCCTTTTTTTTAATACCGGATGAAGTATCACATATGAAATGTGTTTTTCACCCAAGAAAACCAAATAATCCGTCCATGTTAAACAAAATATATAGAGCATCCTGGTAAGTCATGTCTATACAAGTTGGGGGTTTCAAAACTCCTGTGGGGATTTTATACATTGCCTGTTTAACATGTGATTCTATGAAATTTCAACAAACAATATAAATTTGTTTGATATGAGTGAGGCACATGACAGAAATGAATTAGGTTCATGTGTTTTCCACAGAGGTATGGTTATAGCAAAACATAGATATTGGTGGTTAAATATAACAAATTATATATACTTATATAAGGATAATTCACTCCAATTTATTTATGATAATTCTCTTGACATTCAGATAGGCAAAAGCAACACCAATCAACATATGTCACATCAGTATTAAATATCATATCAACACCCAATCAACACAGGCGAGACCTAATATGTAGATTTACACCAAAGACCTCGAGTTTAAATTAAACTCAAAATCACCCCTTGAATTTTACAGTTTAACTCATGGGCTTTATCTAAATTAGATGTTAACCTTACTTTTTTTACATAGAGGCCCTCCAACTTTTTTGTATTTACAAAATATCATCATAACATATGTTCCTTTTACAATTTAGTCCTTATTTTTATATCCCGCAACATCATTCGAGATTACCAACTAGTACCAATTATTTATCCCAACTTTTTTGTACCCTCTCTTTCAAAGGTGATTGTCTCTCATCCCCTCTTGCACTTTTTGTGATAAAAAGGGTTTGTCTTGCCCCTTTTTGGGCTTGCAAATAATCCCAAAAAGTCATGGGATTTTATATCCACATGCCTTACTTTCCTTTGATAATCAATATTGTAATTTAAATTTGCTACTCCCTCTATTTTTTTATTGTCGTCATTGATTTTTTTAGGTTATATTTGACCGTTTGTCTTATTAAAAAATTAAAAAATTATTATATATTTTATTATGATTTTTTATTACTAAATAAAATTCAAATACAACTTATAGTATTATATATTTGAATAAATATTTTAAATAAGATGAATAGTTAAACATAATAAAAAAAGTCAATAGCTACAATAAAAAAAGAAGAGCTAGTAGCTAAAATGGAGGTGACCAAAATAGGTCGTTACCCTGTTGATGTTACTAGGACAGAATAAAAGAAAGTGGCTACCATCTAGTAACTTGCTTTTTTTTACAATTCTGGAGCGCACAGTATTATTACCACAGCCTTGGATTGCGGACCCGAAGGAAATTAAGCGCCGCACACCTACTAATCCAATTGGTTTTTTCTTATCCTAATGATGGGCCTATGGCACGTCGCAGCTAGTTCGGAGTATCTGCCATATTTTGCTACACGGTAGACCATTGGCTACAGTAAAGGCTGCAAACAAAATAAAAAATTTCTTCTTTTTTAGGGGAAGTACATAGTAGATGGATAAATATGCGCAAGTGCTGATGTATACGCAAACTATATAAAATTTGTCAGAAATTCCAAGCAATGGCAAACAGCAACATGCATTGACTTATTGATCGCAACCCCAACACATACGGAAACTTGCACTGCTCATGGATCATCGTTGATCCTGCTTCTGCCAGCCGTTGTGACATGCGTGTTCAACGTTTTGCCGAGAAGCAGCAGCACACGTAATACATAAAGTGCCTCACGCAAACGCAGCCATCTAATTCAACTAAAAATAATGAATCAACCCCAAGCATCTATCCATCGGGCAACGACTACGACTAGCAAGGCCAGCGGACAAACGTGGATAAACTAATCAGATCGGCACACCCTGATATAATTACCCGATGCTAATAACTAATATACTCCCTCTGTGTTTAGTTTTTTAATTATCATATATTTTGTTATATATGATCTAATTTATCACTAAAAATAAATTATAATCTTATATATTAAAATTGATATTTTGAATAAGATGAATAGTGTCAAAACATACTCATAATTGTTGTCGACCAGCTAGATAATAGATATTGGTCACGGCGCAATCGCTTTGGCACGTATATACGGAACGGTTGATTCGATTAGCGTGTGTGACGACACACACGTTTACGTACGTATTTTATCTATTACAGTACGATTTTGTATGTGGCCTACTGGCCTAGCAAAGTGCAAGTTGGTTGGTAGGATTTTGTGTTGGTGTGGAAGCCTCTAGATCCGCACCATATGTGCACACGGCACATGGTAAATCCTAAAAAGCAGAGGAAGAGAAAAGGTGGCGCCGAGAAGACGAACACAGATACCACAAGTACTGTGGATGGACAGTATATATCATAAGTCACGCTAGTTGCAAAAGGTATTGGACATGATGACTAGTCAGTTTCGACCAAGTTAGCATAGTTTACTCGGCAAAGTGCCACGACATGTGCACATCAGCATCGATCATTGCTACATGAACAAATTAAGGACATATACTGTATACGAAAGGTTGCGGATAAATATAGCACACTGTACTTATGTAGTAAGTAGTATAACACAGAGTAGGCTTAGCTAGCTGTTTCCTTTTTGCAACTAGATAGGTGATGAGTTGACTGCTAATTGAAGTTACGTTTATCCCTCGATCACGTAGTATATATAAGGTTGTGTTCTCCTGGATTAATTAACTCGCTATGATCTGAACAGGGACCAGGTGTGGGTGAGAGGCTCTGTCACGCGATCGATCCAGCAGGATGCCATAAATTAACAAGGGCGTAGGCTGTGCTGGTTTCATTTTGTAAATTAAAAAAATGTTTTAGTTTGAGAGCACTCCAAATTCATTGTCAAAATGGTTTTCATTCTTCCCTCCATACTGCTAGTCTCGTCTTGTGTGTCCTTTCATGAGATTTTTTTCGGTTTGGGACTCCCGAATCATGAGATTTTCTATCCACCCACCTTACTTTCGGTTGATCGACAATTATTGATAGGGATCGGGCATCAGGGTTCTAACCTATTGTAACGAAAGTTTTTCTTTGCATAGCCTGTCTAGGCTTAATTAGCAAAGTGAAACTGCATGCATTCAGTGTATGGAACACGGGGAAGTGGACAGCTAGCCGGGGATAAGTAATTCGAGACGGAGGAAGTAGTGTTTTGCAACGCAGTTGACAACTTCAAGTGGTTAATCCATGTAATCTATGCTTGCGGGTGTCCCCTTAGAGATTAAATAAAGTTCAAGTACAAATGCAACGTTGACTCGCAACCTCAACATGGCGCGCGGTGGGGCATACGTGTGTTCAATGTATGGTATGACCAGAAAGCACGGCACAATGGGGTGTGGTTCACGCAAGCCCTCATTAACAATTGATTAATCGCAACCATAGATCAACGACAACTAAAATACACGAGTAGAAGTAATAAGGTTTATAACGTGTGACAAAAAAGGTCAGTATCTGTCAAAATCAAACGAAGCGTTGACCGCTGCAGCAAGCTAGATGCCCGCCATATCTGTGAAGCTAGCACACGAATATGCGGATTCGATTAGCGTGTGAGAAGAAACTTGTGACTCTATTAAACTAATAGCTACATTAATCACACAGTGGTTTATCCGTTTAGTTGATTTTTTTATTTGTGGTAGCATCTAGAACCACTAGATGAAGAGGATGTTCGTGGAATATATTTTGCTACGTACTAGTAGCTGATCGAAGCAGAAATATTTTCAGGAGAAAATTTTATTATGTCTCCAGGTCAAAATTATTTTCAGGAGACCATCATGATTTCTAATGTACGTATTTTTTGGGACGAGGATTCCTTTTTAGCAGGAACGCTAAAAAGTTTCAATGGTTTATCTTAGGCCCCCAAAAAATACTACAGTGTCATATTAGCACCCATGGCATTTATTCCCACCTAAATGTGTTTTTTTAGAAAACAAAATGGTATTCTCAAAACCTCTAAAAATATGTTGCGCCCAGAGTTACACATAGGGCCTTAAACTATTTGCAAACTTTTTTAAACGGTACTCGCCACAACTAATAATCAATGTCGATCAAGTTGACCAATTTGATTAGGAAAATGTCACTCTATGCGCACATCAACGCGCATGCACGAAGCAAAGGGCGTGTAGGGAAAACCGTGGAGAAATTGGTGCATTGTACTTCATTTACTACCGTGCAAATCTAGATCAGTTAATTTGATTCATTGACTGTCAATTGCCATGCGTGCAGAATTAACCAGTCGTCGTCGACCGGTGCATATGATTAATCTGAACACATATGTTATTGTGATGAGATGATTTTGGCTATTACTCTCACCATTGTCGATCGTTAGGAAGAATAATTAATCTAGTTTGAGCAATCAATATATTGGTGGCCATCCGATACTGGTCTTCTGTCTTCGATCTCTAGGTGAAGTTTTCAGAGAGAGAGAGAGAGAGAGTAATCGGCTGGATAACAGCAACCCAAGCAGCTTTGTCAACGCCGACATCCTCTTCTGAAACCAAGGGGGCCGGGAGAGAGGTTGCCATGGAACTCGTCTCGAGGATGCAGCGATCAACACCGAACGATAAATAGGAAAGGCCGCCGTGAGCGTAGCCGTGGTGGTGCGTACCTGGCTCAGCATGCCGTGGCGGCGAATGACGACGTCCTTGTCGAGCACCTTCATGGCGACGGAGTCGCCGGTGTCAGAGTCGACGGCGAGCTTGACCTTGGCAAAGGTGCCGTGGCCGATGGTCCGGCCAACCTGATACCGTCCCACCCGCGTCTCCTTCCGCACGCCACCCGCGCCCGCCATTATCCCTCCCACCACCCATCGGCCGCTGCTGGCGTTGGTGCTGCGGTCGTCCTCCGATCCTTGTCGCTTCGATCGTGGCAGTTGGCATGGCGCGCTCTCCATCGGCTAGCTGCTTATGCTTTAGCGTGCGAGATGGATGGGATGCGAGGTCGACACGACGGCGCTTCGTATCACGCAAACACCTTATTCTGCGCGGTTATAATACAATATAATAGTATTACTTAACAAACAATTTAGTAGCTGGCGATCGCTGCTGAAACAGTCAGCAGCGTTCATGAACCGCGAGGAAACCAGGGCCAGACAGAAAATGAGACACCATCGCGTATGTCAAACAGCAACAGCTGGATTTGTTTTCAAATTATCAACCCGACACTTGCCTAGCTAGAGTACGGTGTTGATTTGATAAGTTATTAGGAGGATTTAATTAGTCGTCGTGTGATAAGTAGAGATTTGGTGGTGGTAGACAGGTTGTGGAAGGCTCCAGATCCAGACACAGGAAATGATGGTACCCTACACTATTGTATGCGTTGAGGAATCCTAAAAGCCATCTATCGGCTCATTCTACTCTATAGTGCATGGCAATCGAGAACCCGGCCGCACTTCCCCACAAACCATAGTACAAAAGCACAGCTATAGAGATAGAAAGCAGTCGAGCTTCGTCTGACATTATTAGTTTGCGCAATTCTACGACGACCTTTATTCGCTCTCATCAGTTGTTTCATACTTTCATATGGACTGTTCAAAGTGACAGTGGCAGTCGTTGGACCCACTGCACATTGTTAACGATGGTGGGAAGCAAACCTAAAAAGGATCCCCTCAAACTATTCTCCACAGCCGTTCATGTCTGCCACATATCACAAAACTACACGCACGGGCGTACCCTTCGTCTCTTGTAGTTGTAGCCCATTGAAAACTTCCTGCCTTGAGATGAGGATGCATAGGTGGGTGGATATGACTAGATCGCATCATCTCTATCTCTTTCTTGATGCAGATCGTAGATGGCCTTGTCGAAGGCCCCGCATATGTGACAAATCCTGCAACTTGGTTCTCCAATCACTAACACCTTTCTACCCGCGGTAGAGAGAAGAACAAATAAGATCCAATTGCACCATTTCTGAGGAAATCCCATGAATTGCAGCAGCTCAATGAGGAAGACCCATGATAAGTACGAGTCAAATGCCCGTGCTATATCCATTTTTAGCAGACGTTTGGGGTTACAACTTAGACTAATGTACAAATTTGAAAGAGTTTTGCTACAGTGTGTATAATTAACGTGAGTGATTTATTTGTCTACATCTAATGATTAAAAATAAGAAGATATATATTGATAGTTACTTTAAGTGGTGGACCAGTATCAGATTAGTGTAGACCATGTACCAAAATTATTAATTTATTAATGATGTAATAAAAATTAACAGTTAAAATTAAAAGGAAACCTTATGTACCTCTCAGGTACCCCAGAAACACTGTAACAGAAGTCAATTTGAAATTGTTGTTAATATGCCGACCTTTAATGAAAGCACTTTGATTTTGGTGGACTAGATGATTTGTCTCTTGCCTAATTCGTGTATTGGAAAACCTTTTTGTTTATGCGATTTCGGTTCATCAATTTGCAGTACATGTTTCATAGTTATTAGTTGATGTCATATATATTTGCTCCTCGAGAAGGAACAAAGATCACATGAGAGCTCATAGCCGGTTTCAATTAGAATTTTTTTTCCCATGCATGATGCATGAATGTGTGTGGTTGAGATGGATCCATCATCCACCATGTGATTTTAAGAGAGACACCTTTTGGTCATTGTCTTCACTGATCTTCCAGGTAAAGCAACGTGATAGTTTTGGAATTACATGGATGGATAGTGACTCACCAAACCTAAAACAAAATAACGAGTGTTATTTAAGAAGGAAACCCTGACGTCATGTAGTAGGGATAATCTATATTTATCGTGGGCGCTTTGGATCTTGTAACGGCGGCACCATGCAAGCATAACATCTTTATCAAAAAAGGAGGAGGAGGAAGAAGAAGATGAGCCCAGAAGACCAAAAGAGAGAGAGAGAGAGGAAGACGATGCCATGTTTTTTCTTTTCAGTATTTCGCTGAATTGGTCTTTGTTGGTAAGACACGTACGCTTGAGGCTTAATTGGTTACACCAAGTGGCGAGAATATAAAATGATCCCTTACATGGTTAAATAGTTTATACCAAGGAAAAAATAAATTGGTAAGGTAATGCAGTTTTGTTTTTTGTAGTAACAAATCACCATACAATACAATCTCTTTGTTTGTTTAGCATCGAATGTTTGGGCTGATTTTGCAGCCCAAGACCCAGTTTCCCATCCATACGGGGGCGCCGCTGTCGTTTCGATCCATCTGGGCGACCCGTGGAGTTTTCACAAAACAGCCCATGGCTGGTCAATCTCGTCGTCCACGGACCGTCGCGCTGGGCTCTCGCAGGTTGCAAATTCTGGCACGAAGGAGCTAGTCCGTCTTCTCCTCCGGTCGGCAGAAGAGAAGACTGCTGTCGCTCTGAGTTGTTGGAGGCAGGGCAACGACGGTGGCATTCCGGCGCTGCAGCTGCAAGGAGAAGACATGGGACAGCTTAGGGATGGGCTCCTGAGCATCCTCTGATTCCAGGTTGCGTACGTACGTACCAGGCAGCCAAGCGGAAAGTCAGTGTCTAGCGAGATACATACATACTACTACACAGGACGAGATGGAGCACAATGCAAGAGCGACAGAATCAGGCACGAGGAACACACATTCCATTGGGGGCGGGAGAAAATAGGAGATTTTTCTGCACCGTACCGCCGCATCGTTTTCGGAGAGACGAATCCTGTGTTGCGTTGCATTTCGTAGCCTCCCATTTAAAATGGAAAAAGGCAGCGGAGATGGGTACCGTTCATTAAAAAAAATGAGACGAATAATCCTCTGCTGATGATCGTCGTCGTTGCCCGTACAACGAAGCATCCCCGACGACGCAGCGGACACGGAGACGACGACGACGAGGGTAGACGTCGTCGTGGTCTGCCGGTCCAAACTGAATGATGCGTGGCTAGCTAGGGTAGCTAGAATTAGAACGCGCCGGCAGCAGCCAGCCAGCCCCACGGCGTTCCTACTTCCGGTGCCCGCCAATTAACAAACTCACCCACCACGGGCCCGCCCCGCGGCTCGTTTGGTCCGTCCGCTCGCCTCCGCCGGGCCCACCGTTCCTGCAATCCTACCGGACAAGGCGGGCCCACGGCGGACGGCAGTGGCGATATAGATGCCCGCGGAGTGGCGAGGCTGCCAGTGGCCACTCCCGGCAGAGCAGAGCAGGGTAGCCGCCGAGATGCTGCTGCGGAGCGCGTCCTCGCCGCTGCTCAACTGCGCGCGCGCGCCGGGTCAGGACACCTCGCCGTCCGCAGCGAGGCAGGGGCGGCGCTGCGACGGGCGATGTCCGAGGGGGACCTCGCGGCGCCCATTGCCACCCTCCCCGCCGTCGTCAACAAGGACGACGGCCGCCACGGCTGCGGCCGGGCCCCGACGCCTCTTCTCTCCGCGTCCTCATCCGTCCAGGAGGAAGAGGACCAACAAGCCGGGTACGTCGCCAGTGCCGCTGCGCAGCGGCGCCGGGAGGCAGGACGGCGGCGACAGCAGCGCCGCGGCCGACGCGCACTACCGCCGCATGATCCACGCCGACCCGGCCAACTCGCTGCTGCTCGGCAACTACTCCCGGTTCCTCAGGGACGTCCAGCCCGACGCCGCGCGCGCCCAGGAGTACTGCGAGCGCGCCATCCTCGCCAACCCCGCCGACGCCGACGCGCTCGCGCTCTACGCAGGCCTCGTCTGGGAGACCACCGCCGACGCCGCGCGCGCCGACCACTACTACGGCCGCGCCACACGACTGGTGCTCACTTCTCCACGCACTTCTTTTCTGCATACTGTTGCTGCTCTCACTTACCAATCGATCGATGACGCTGACAACGACGGTGGTCTTGCTTCTGCTGCTGCAGCTATGCCCTGGGCTCGTACGCCGGCTTCTTGTGGGACGCCGAGGAGGGCGATGATGATGACAGCGGCAACGCCGACCAGCCGCCGCCTTCGCCGTTTTCGGGTGCGACGCAGCTTCCGTCGTCCATCACAGCGGCATCTTCGGCGGACCCCGACATTTCAACACCTTCCCCTTGAATGAACAAGCTGGATCTAAAACCTTGCAAGACCAAGAGGCCAAAGAAAGGCAGCCAGACTCTCAAACCAACCACCGGCTCGCTCACGCTTGGACACTAACTACACGGCAACAAGAAGAAATGAATCTCTACGCTTCTACAATCTGCCGTCGAGTACATTATACATACAATCCGCAGTGCTGTATAAGATACGTATCTACCTTAGGCTCTGTGGAGCTCATAGCTGTACATGCATAATGTTCCTGAATATGAATGCTGACGTAGTAGCATCAGTATCACTAGTAAAATAAACGTCAGTCACCTGTGAAATAAACGCCAGAATCTGTTATTCCATCTAGCTCCGGGAAAGGGTTCCCATCTTCCATGAACAAGAGAAATGGACTATTCATAGATCAAAAGCACTGAGTTACAAAGCTGGCATGATCGCTGACGGATTTATTGGAATGAAACAAAGCTAGAGAAAAGTTGATGTTGAACAAGGATTTGTAAACCTGGAAAACAGGAGACATGTGCCATCGTTGCCAACTACAAATAACATCATACGCTACCTTCCCTTCACTCCTGAAGGGGAAACTGTCGATATAACATCTTGCTGTTCCTCAAACTACTGTTAATACATGATACCAGCCAGCAGTTTACTGCAGAAATAACAAAATGTGGCAAAGAGAACTGAGGTGCAACTCTCAGCATATCGTAGTAGGAGTTTGATTCAATGGGGGTTTCTACCCACTCAGTCCAGGTTCATCCGGAGTAACATGTGCACGGATCGGCACCCGGACATGATCTGCCTCTGCTTTGCCGTTTTCTAGCTCTTGCGTGGGCAAAGGAGTTGCTGTGACATCAACAACAGCTGCTTGCTCCGATGGCAGTCTTGGGAGAGATTTCCTTTGAGGTTTCTTCACTGCGTTTGCAGCAGGTGCTTTCTTGACACTGTTGTTTTGGGAGGCCCTTTCATCAAGGCTCATACGAGCTGGACGGGTTGGAGTTCTTGCATTTGCTTCTGCACCTTTTGGGGTTGTGTTCTTGGAGCGTCCGAGCTTTGGTGATCTAGCTCGTGTCGTAGGGATCTGAGCTAAATAACAGCAAATTAGTAGCATCCTTCAGAAGATAGGATACCTAACATACTGCTCAGTCAGTTTATGTGCGACAAAGCTGTTATTCAGAAATAATTGGTTGTTACAATGTAGAGGCAAGACTATGTTAATGGGTTTCAGCTATAACGAAACTTGATCTGATCTGGGTATAAGACACAAAAGGATTTTCCATTCATCTAATAAGATGTCAAAGAATATCATCACAGTTATCTTTCAATTCACTATAACAGCAAATTTAAATCAAGAGTTAATCACACTTACACATTATGTTAATAGGCATAAATTTTAAGGATAGTTATTTGATTGATAGGATCATGTCAGGATGAATT
>VSTD030001659.1:0-12780 GCA_008808055.3 Sporobolus alterniflorus | reverse complement strand
GTATCATCTCATGGCTTGTTGGTGTTTTTCCAACTGAATGACCATAGCTTCACGTAACTCCTCTAGCCTGGTTACATTGTCGATTCAGGAGTCATCCGATTGCTCTTTGTTGAATTGCTGCACTTAGAATCACTTGTGCTCCACTTCGGTAGGTAGCATTGCCTCAGATCCATATACTAGAGAGAATGGTGTGTGGTCTGTGGCACGACTCAGGGTGGTACAATGGGTCGACAATACCGATGGCAACTCTTTAACCCATTTTCCAGCAAAAGGCTTTAGCCTGTCTAATATTCTAGGCTTCAAACCCTGAAGGATCATGCCGTTTGAGCGCTCCACTTGACCGTTACTCTACGGGTGTAACACTGAGGCATAATTGATCTTGATGCCCGAGTATGCACAAAAGTCCTTGAACTCCCTCACAGTGAACTGAGTCCCGTTATCTGTGATAATGTTGTTGGGCACGTCAAACCTGTACATGATCTCCTTGATGAATTCCACTGCCTTGGCCACTGTGATTGAGGTGGCAGACTTTACTTTGATCCACTTTGTGAATTTATCCACAACAACGAAGATATGTGTGAATCCGCCTTTAGCTTTCCTAAACGGACCTACCAAATCAAGCCCCCATGTGGAGAAAGGCCAAGTGATAGGTATGGTCTGCAATTGATGAAACAGCATGTGTCTCTGGCGAGCAAAAAACTGACAACCTTGACACCGACGAACAAGGGAGTCAGTGTCAGATACAACAGTGGGCCAAAAGAACCCCTACCTATTTGTCTTCCCTACGACCAACCTTGCTCCCACGTGACAATCACAAATCCCTGCATGGATGTCCTATAAAATAGCACAACCTTCGTCTGGGGTGATACATTTCATTAGTGTGCCGTTAACGCCTTGTTGAAGCTCATCATTTACTAGAGTGTATTGTCCTGCTCAATGACACAATCATTCATGCTCGACCTTGTCCTATGGCAAGCCCCCTATCCTGAGATATATCATGAATGAGGTACGCCAATCTGAGTGAATTTCCATGACTTTGGGTGACTCGATTATATTCTCACTTGGTGGCGGAGTCTCCTGAGATGACTCGACCACCTTGATAGCCTTAGCTAGAGCTTTCAAAATACTTGGCTCATGGAGTTCCTGTAGAAAGACCCATGTGGGAACCATGGATCGGTTAAAACCGATCTTGGCTAACTCATACGCGATCTCATTTTTTCCTCGCAAGATATGCATGTACTCGAGACCGTCGAAATTGTTTTCTAACTTCCAGAGCTCCTGGCAATACAAAAGCATTTTGTCATCTAGACATGACCACTCTTTGTTGGTCTGATTGACAATGAGCAATGAGTCTCTGAGAACCTTGAGTCGATGGATACTGAGTGTCGTAACCATCCTTAAACCATGAAGCAATGCTTCATACTCGACTGCATTGTTAGATGCTGAAAAATGCATTTGCAGAACATACTTGAAATTTTCCCCTTTAGGGAATATTACCAGAATTTCTACTCAAGCGCCTTGAAGTTGTAAGGACCCATCAAAATTAATAGTCCAATATTCCAGCTCTCTCACTCTCTCTCTCTGGGAGGCATTTGAGTCTCTGTCCACTCGACATGAAGTCACTTAGGGCTTGAACCTTGATTGTTGTCCTTGGCATGTAAATGATGTCATACATAGACAACTCAATGGCCCATTTAGCAATTTTTCCGGTCGCTTCCCTGTTGTTCAGTATTTTGCTCAGAGTCGATGATGTGTGGACCTCTATCTGGTGCACCTAAAAGTAATGGGATAGCTTGTGAGACATGATCAGCAACCCATAAGCGAGCTTCATGATGTGAAAATACTGAGTTTTGGAGTCACTTAGCACTTCACTGATGAAGTAGACTGGATACTGGATCTTGTGATTGGTATATGACTCCCCACGTTAGACAATGATAGTTGTACTAACCACATTGCTTGTAGCTGATATATAGAGCTGCAAGTTTTTGTGGGGTTCTAGGGCTATCAGAGTAGGTGGGTAGTCAAATATTAAGTCTTTCAAAGCCTCTTGGACCTCTTGAGTCCACTAGAACTTGTCCTATTTCTTGATGAGCTTAAAAAAGGGAGGCCCCTGACGCCGAGTCGCGAGATGAACCTACTCAAGGCGGCCATGCACCCCGTCAACTTCTGTACGTCATGGAGTCTCTCGGGCGGCTTCATTTTGGTGATAGCCGACACCTTCTATAGGTTAGGGTCAATACCACGACGGGAGACCATATACCCAAGTAGTTTTCCTAAGGGTACACCAAATGTGTACTTTTCAGGTTTTGATTTCATTTTGAATTTTCTTAGGTTGTTGAAGGTCTCTGCCAGGTCTGAGATGAGTCCCTCATCTTCCTGAGTCTTTACAACCACATTGTCAATGTACGCTTCAGTGTTGCGTCCAATCTGTGAATGCAGACACCGTTATATACCCCTCTGGTATGTTGCATCTGTGCTTTTAAGTCTGAAGGGCATAGATGTATAACAAAATGCGCCAAACAGAGTAATGAAGGATGTCTTGATTTTGTCTTCTACTTTGAGAGGAATCTGATGATACCCGAAATAGCAGTCAAGGAAACTTAGAAGGCTACAGCCGGCTGTGGGGTTCATGACCTGATCGATCCGAGGAAGCCCGAAAGAATCTTTTTTGCATGCTTTGTTAAGATCAGTATAACCAACACACATCCTTCAATCTTTATTCATTTTAGGTACAAGAATGGGATTGGTGAGCCAATCTGGGTGGTACACTTCTTTAATGGAACCGACGTCTAACAATCTAGCTATCTCTCTTTTTATTACATCTTTCATGTCTTGGGAGAAACGGCGGAGTCGTTGCTTGATGGGCTTGGCCTTCGAGTCTAAATGCAGTTCGTGCTCAACCAATTCCCTAGAAACTCTAGGCATGTCAACAGGCTTCCATGTGAAGATGTCACTATTTTCTTAGAGGAATTTGAGGAGCGTGAGTTCCTAATTGGGATCCAAACTATTGCCCACGTGAGAGACCTTGGAAGGCTCCTCAGTGGACGATAGAATGGTTTTGCTAAGCCAATCCTCTGACTGGATGGATGTCTTGGAGGTCTTGGCCTCAGGCATGACTGGGTCCAGAGGAGACTCGGCCAAAGCCTGCTTCAGGTCTTAGAGCTCTACAGACGCTATGAGTCTGTCGGCTATCTCGTAGCTCTCTATGTCACAGTCAAAGGCCTGCTTAATGTCTCCCCTAATGAAGATGACACCATGTGGTCCTGGCATCTATAGAACCATGTAGGCATAATGTGGGATCACTATAAACTTGGAGAGTGCTGACCGTCCCAAGAAAGCGTTGTAAGCTGTCTCAAAATTGACAGCCTCAAACTGAAGATTCTCCATGCGGAAATTTTCTTGTGTCTCGAAGGTTACATGAAGAGTGATCTAACTGACGAGGGTCATTGTTGTACCAGGGACTATGCCATAGAAGGGGGCTTGACTGGGGTGCAACAGGGACCTAGACAAACCCATCTGGTCGAAAGTCTTCAAGAACAAGATGTTCAGGGAGCTAATTCCATCGATGAGGACTCGGTTGAGCTTGACATTCTTGACGATGGGGCTAACTATGAGAGGATACCGCCCCGTCTTTGGTACAAAGTCCAGGTGGTCGCTACGATCGAAGGTGATGGGGATCTCAGACTAATTAAGGTCCTAGGGGGTCCAAGAACGTACTTACCCCATGGGGAGTCCTAGGACCATGTCCTGGCTGATGAAGATAGGCAAACCGGCAAATAGTTTTCCATGATGTATGAGTCCCCGCCAGTAGCCTCAATGGCGAGCTGGGTTGGTGGACCCATCATACTTCTCAATCCCCGACGGTTTGAAGTTTATGGGCTAGTATACCCTCTTCAGATTGTGGGAGAAAGCTTTGACTCCTCCTGAGTTGTGCCCTCCTTTAGGGGAGCACTGTCGGTGAGGTTGGTCATTGAAGGGACCATAATAGTCATAGTACCTCTCATCACGTCATTCTTGCTCAATGCGCTCATGCTCCTAGCGCCGTTTGTTAATCCGGTCACATGCATCTCTACCGCAGATGACTTCACACAAATCTCAGTCATCCTAATCCCACCTTCGGCCGCGTTCCTCCAGTGGAGTGAGACTACTAGCCTAGTCCCCGCGCGGACTCTGTCGGTGGTCAAGCTTGTGACCCCGTACTTTGCCATCACAGTCGAGGACCGGGTCCACCACAGTTATTGCATCCAGCATCACCTAGAGGTGCTTTACATGCACATTGACTTCTTCATTTTCTTTAGGCAAGTGGGGTGTGAGTTGGTTGATGAGCATCCTTGAAGCTAGGGCATTGTGGGTTGGTGTTCGATAGACCTGCTCTCCTTAGTACTCGATCCAACCGATTTCCTCTCAGATTGATCGTGACCGGTCTCGAAGTCGGTCTTGGTCTGCTGAGTGCCATGGGTTGAACTTTGGGTGGTGTCTCCTTGAAGGAGTGCCATCCCTAGGCTCATCATCAGATGCCCTCGAGTCGTCCTGCAGGTCGTTGTGCCTCTTTCCCCTTTCAGCATCCCTGGCCAAATGAGTTGCCCAAGCAATTTCCTTCTCTGCCTCCCGCTGGATCTCTTCAATGGTTTTCTCAGGGGGTTCATCTCTCTACCCCACCATGTAGACTTCTCTGTCGCCCATAGAGTCAGACTCTGGTGATGACTAGTAGGCTGGATATGTTATGGCTGCCGAAATAGCCAAGCTGTGATCAGCTTTATCACCTGAGGGATCCGAGTTCGTCTTCCCCAGTTTGATGAGTCTGTGTCCAAGTCGTGCCTCGTTTATTAGGTCGACTTGAACCGGAGCTGGTGGGAGGCGACCGGTGCCTGATCCGATGACTTCATGCTACTCAGGCTCCTGAAGCTTCAGATCTCCAAACTTGTCAGCTATGAAAAGAAGAGATCCCAGAATCCACCTCGAGCCAGGAAGAAACTTGGTTGTAGATTGAAACGCCAATGCTCTCATGAAGCTTGATCTCATGAGTCCCATGGTGGGCACCAACTGACGTGGTTTGTGACTAGATTTGAGAGTAGGGGTGCTCATGGATATGGAGAACAATGGAGTGCAAGGGACACGAGGGTTTATATAGGTTCAGTCCTCCATGAGCATAAAAACCCTACGTCCTATGTGCGTCAATTGTATTATGACTTCTTGGATTGAGACCACCTCTACCCCTCCTTTTATAGGCTAAGGGGGTAGGGTTTACATGGAAGATCCTGTTAGTTATTATTGTATTTGACCTGGACTCTATCTCTACTTGCCCTATTTATAGGATCTGATCTATAATTATCTTCTAAACTGCCTCGGTTATGGGCCTCCTAGCCTGTGTCCTTTGGTCGAGTGAGCCGACTCATGGCAGGCCCCCCTGTTCCTCTCTATCGAGTCCAGGAGATGTGGTACCCATGGTACCAAACCTCATCAAGTACCCTCACACTCCTACTACACCGCTGTAGCAGGCATCAGTCAGGCCACCACAGCAACCTACACCTGCCAGATACCCATGCTTCAATTGTGGGAAAACTGGCCACTTCACTAGGGACTGCCGCCAAATCAAGCAGGGTAACTCACTGAGAGTCGTGGCACTCACGGTGAACCAACAGAGGGGGCCAACAGAGGGGCCTAGCACCGCGGTCTGGCCACACCAACTACCACCGTAGAGGAGATCCCCACTGGAGAGGAAGTACTCGCGGGTACGTTCTTCCTCCATAATCACCCTATCATCATATTGTTTGATTTTGGAGCATCGCATGACTTCATGAGCTCCACATATGCCAAGAAGGCAAAGTTATCATTGGTTGCTACAGAAGTGCCATATATGATTAGTATACTCAGAGGTCGAGTGGATGCAGATCGGATAGTCCGAAGAGTCCCACTCGAGTTGGTCGGGTGAGCCTTTGATATTAACCTCATTATATTGAGTGGTCAAGAGATAGACGTCATCCTAGGGATGAGTTTGATGAAGTGGCACAAGGCCATATTGTATATAGCCGCCCAACTAGTCCACCTGAACTCACTCATGTATGGCAAGGTTACCCTACACCTCCCTACGATCTCTCGCATCAAGGCATCCTTACATCACATGGTCGAGAAGAGTTAAGAAGAGATCCATGTAGTCTAAGAGTTTTCAGACGTGTTTCCTGATGATCTACTAGGAATACTTCCTAAGATGGCAATCGAGTTCAAGATTGAACTGCAACTCAGTATAGCTCCCATAGCCAAGAGTCTATATTGGATGACACCAGTGAAATTGGTAGTGTTGAAGATTCAACTGAAAGATTTGCTCGACAAAGGCTACATCCACTCGAGTTCATCACCTTAGGGTTGTCCAGCCTTGTTTGTGAAGAAGAAAGATGAAGCTCTTCATCTATGTGTGGATTATTGACCATTGAATGTTGTCACCATCAAGAACAAGTATCCACTACCATGTATTGACCTCTTGTTCGATCAACTAGAGGGAGCCCAAGTGTTCTCCAATATTGATCTCCACTCCGGCTATCATCAAATCAAGATTTGTGCCAAAGATATCCCCAAGACAGCTTTCTCTACTAGATACGGTCTCTATGAGTATCTAGTCATGTCATTTCGGTTGACAAATGCATCGGCACACTTCATGTACCTTATGAACTCTGTGTTCATACCGGAGTTAGACAAGTCACTCCTGGTTTTCATTGATGACATTCTAGTATACTCGAAGAGCATGGAAGAACATGAAGAAAAGTTTTGTGTCATGCTTCAATGACTATGAGAGCACCAGTTGTATGCCAAGTTCAGGAAGTGTGAGTTTTGGATTGATGAAGCGTCATTCTTGGGCCATGTGATATCACCTGAAGGAATCATGGTGGACCCTAGCAAGGTGCGAGATGTCTTGGATTGGAAGCCACCAACGTATGTACATCAAGTACGCAGTTTCCTTGAGTTGGGTAGCTATTGCTGAAAGTTCATTCTGAACTTCTCCAAGATTGTGAAGCCAATCACTAAGCTATTGAAGAAGAGAAACAAGTATGTCTGGAGCAAAGCTTGTGATGAAGCCTTTCAGACATTGATGAAGTTGCTAACCACATCACCGGTGCTAGCGTAGCCTAACATCGCCATGTCCTTCGTTGTGTATTGTGATGCTTCTAGCACTGGCTTAGGATGTGTCCTTATGTAAGAAGGGTGAGTGATATCTTATTCCTCGCGACAGCTGAGATGCCACGAAGAGCACTACCCTACTCATGACCTTAAGTTAGTGGCAGTGGTGCTAGCATTGAAAATGTGGCGACATTATCTCCATGGGAATATGGTTCACATCTATACAGACCACAAAAGTTTGAAGTATATCTTCACTCAACTGGACCTAAATATGAGGCAGTGAAGATGGCTCGAGTTGATCAAGGATTATGAGCTAGAAGTACACTACCATCCGGGTAAGCTAAATGTAGTTGTGGACGCGCTGAGTTTCAAGTCTCATTACAACTATTTGTCAGTTGTACGTCTTACTGGAGAACAATCCAACACCTGAGTGCTACCTAACTTATCACTTCACAACATGACCCTCACACCCATATTGAGGGAAGAGATTGTTGCCGTGCAAAAGAATGATGAGGGCATGGCCCACATAAAGAGAAGAATGCAAGAAGGTGATCAAAAGGTCAACTGCTTTCGTGAGAATGCGGAAGAAACCCTATGGTTCAAGGATAGACTTGTAGTGCTAAATAAAGAAGCACTCAAGAAGAAGATTTTGGATGAAGCCCATACGTTGAGGTACTCCATTCATCTGGGAAGTGCCAAAATGTATCATCACCTAAGGGAATAATTCTGGTTGACAAGGACGAAGCACGACACCGCTCACTATGTGTTAGAATGTGATACATGATGAAAGGTCAAGGCTAACTATATGAAGCTGGGAGGATTATTGCAACCACTGAGTATCCCGAATTAGAAGTGGGATGACATTAGCATAGACTTGATTGTGGGCTTACCGTTGTCTACCAAGTTCAACTGAATTTGGGTGATCGTGGATCGACTCACCAAATCTGCCCACTTCATACTTGTGCACACCAACTACAATGCTTAGAAGTATGTTGAGATCTACATTGCTCGTGTGTTATGTCTGCATAGAGTTCCAAAGACAATCATCAAATGGTGCCTATCACTCGCAGATGGATGGCCAAACAGAGCGAGTGAATCAAATATTGTAGGACATGCTGAGAGCATGTGTGATGGAACATCAAGGTAGTTGGGACAAGAATCTACCATGTGCTGAGTTCTCGTACAATAACAACTACCAAGAGAGTCTCAAGATAGCACCATTTGAAGTTTTGTACGGATGTCGATGGCGCACACTGCTGAACTGGATTGAGCCAGGAGAGAAGGCTATCTTTGGTCCCGATCTTATTGATGAGGCTGAAGCGATGGTCTATCGCATCCAAGATAACTTGAAGGCCACGGAGTCACGCCAAGAGAGCTATGCTAACAAAAGGTGTCGACCCTTGGAGTTTGAGATTGGAGATCATGTGTTCCTAAGGGTTTAACTGATGAAGGGTGTGAAAAGGTTTGGGATGAAAGGGTAGTTAGCACCTTGCTACATTGGACCTTTTCCCATCCTAGAGAAGTGTGGACCTGTGACATACAAGCTAGACATACCACCATCATTGGCTGGAGTTCATGACATCTTCCACGTATCATGACTGAAGAAGTGCTTGAAGGCACCCGTGGGTGTAGTATTGTCGGAAGTGACACCGCTTAGGGCAGATTTGACATACCCCGAGCACCCAATCAAGATCTTGGATCACAAAGATTGTGTCACAAGGCGCAAGACAATTAAGTTCTTCAAGATACAATGGAGCAATCATACTAAAGAAGAAGCCACATGGAAAAGTGGGGACTTCCACTGTTCTCACCATCCAGAGTTTGAGTTACCATAATGAGGAAACATGCTACTGTTCGCTGTCCCTGTTAGGACCATTTGCCCTTACAAATCTCAGGTCGAGATTTCTTTTAAGGGGGGTGAGTTGTGACACCCCTAGTGTCATTGTAGCAGCTACAATGCCCCTATATCCCCCTATACCATCACCCTATATCTACAGTGTTCATGCAATATAAACTTGGTTTGAATTTAAAATTCAAAGTTCAATTCTCTTCGTTTTATTTTTCCAAATCAAGTCAAAGGTACTTATATATGAACTTCAAAATTTGGCATACAAGCATGTCCATCTAAATTTACATTCCTGAAGACCAAGGCAAGTGGAACCTTGCTGAATTTACCAAATTTTTTCAAAGAAGTTTGACCCCCCAAATAAATTGAAGCCAAATTCAAACTCAGTTTAATTCCTGGATTTTTAATTCAAATTATGTTTGGAATTTGAACTTATTCCCAAAATGAAGGTTGTTCCTTTTGAATTTATCTACCTCCTTGCAAAGTTTGGTAAATATTGGAGATCAGTAAGTATAGATTTCACATTTTACAAGTTCAGCTCAATATGAATAATTGGAAAACCATTTAACGAGGCCGGCCTGATTGAACAGTACCCAGCCCGAAGGACCAGTACCGACTGACGCATTTAAACCAGCACCTGCCCCACCTGTCAGCCGCCCATAGCACGCTCGAGCACATAGGCCACATGCGCCACACGGCGAACGAGTGCTGCCACCGCACCACGTCGCTGGCGGCAACTCACCCGGGCCCGTGGCACCATGCTCGATTCATCTCCGCCGTGCCGGATATAAAAGGGCCTGGGACTCAGTGGCAAACCTCCTTTTTTCCTCCTTCCTTTGCCGCAAAAATAGAGCAAGTCGTTGCTCACCTTCACCGCCAGTTAGCCGCCAACTCAACCCATCGTTGGTCGATTCCTTCCTCCCCGAGAATCTTCACAACCTCACGGTGCTTTTGCCACGCCTTTTGCAGCTCAAGATGCACTCCTCCGACCTCTACACCGGATCTCACCACCGCCTCCCGCCACTCACTGGTGAGTGCCTCTCTCCGTGTGCCTCGCCGCCAGCAACCACTTCAAAAGGGTGCCTAACATTCTTGAGGTGCTCATGCAGCTAAGGAGCACGTCCGTGAAGCATTCCACCGCTGAGTCGCCGTTTTTCGCCATCGATGCCGCCTTCCTCTGCCATGCCGACTGCCTCGCTGGTAAGGACTGCCTTCCCAGCCATCTCGTCCTGCTCTAGGAGTAGCGGCGTGTAGCCTAGTTGGTTTTGCCTCAAGTCTCGTCAATTTTCCCCATTGACAAGTCGTTGGCCGCCGTGCCACACGCACTGGCTGCATGGGTCACGCAAAGGCCGCCGCGCTAGGCCACCCTTTGGTCCTTGGCCTGTGTTGACCGTTTGGCGTTGGGCTGGTTTGAGGCATGGATGAATAGTGATATTTGTCAATTTCCAATAGATTTTCAATTCAAATTCAATTGAAACTCGACCAAACTTAGGAATTTGATCAAACCACATCCAAACTTTGAATTCAAGTGGTTTCTCCGAAATAAAATTATAAATTCAAACAATTTTATTTATTCCTTTTTAAATAATACATAGGCTTGGATAATTCAAGATAAATTCATGATTAAATATTTAGAAGTCCAAAAATTATGAATCTTGGCCTAAATTTGGATCTGATATATTCCATCATGGAAAAAAATACTTTCATACCCTGATCATGATATTAAACTATGCTAATAACCTCTTTTCACCAAGGTTAAGTTAAACCTTAAGTAATTAAAGGTATAAAGCTTTGCCATGACAAGTTTTGCCATGAAACTTTTCTAGTAACCTTTCTAGACCTAAAGTACACCCTCATGCCATGTCTTTAGTGGCTTTAGAGTTGTTTTACTTTCCCACACCTCTTATGCTTAGTTATGGTCAAACCATAGGAGTTAATGAAGGAAATTCTCCAAACTAAAGTAATCGACTCTCTAATCACTCTAAAAGCATGTGAGCTATGTTGTTACCTAAGTTTGCTTATCTTTGTCAATTGTTGTTAGCATTCTTACATATCATGTCGATTAGGATCTAACGCTGCGCTAGGGGGACAACACTCACAAAGCTTTGAAGAAGCTAACATTCCCCTCGAGCAAGGCAAGCACCGAGCATACTCCTTCACTTAGGCCTTTTGCTGTGAAATAATTTACATTATATTCATGCTTGTGCACTTATGTTTAGGAGTTGGATGGTAACATAGTTGCATTATGGCACCCCTTCCATGTTATCTTGTTTACCCCTATGAAAGCAAAAGTTACGATAGTATGGCTATACTTAGTAATGCAAGATAACGATAGAAATTGAGTGTATGGAAACAACTCATGATAGGGCCCCTTCTCGCGATGGTGTGGTTATTTCTTTTAGAAATTGGATTGTGGCATGAATTGAGACTAGGCGGAGCAACTAGGGGAAAGTGGAGAATATCGGATGGGAAGGGCGGAGAGTGGGATATTTTTATGTTCAGAGCTCCGAAGATGGTAGCCCCTGCTTGTGTCGATTAAGGACTGCATCGGTTGGGCCCTGAGGAACAAGCATCGATTATGTACTGGCACATGCAGGATTTATGGGGTCCCCTAAGCTTAGTAGCTTTAATGGTCATCGAGTTGGATGATACCCTACCATACCTACAGGATGTACATTGGGATAGTGTGTGGGTCACCCATGGATGCCGGTCGAGGTATCACATGGAAGACATGCACTAGGGTAAGGTGGGCCCGACTCTACTCTTTGATCACTGTCGCAAACTATTGTCACACGTGGGTCTTCATGTCCATGCGTGTGTCGTGTTGTCAGGTTTTCCCTTGCAAGGTGTAAATTGGTTCGAATCTCCATGACACTCTTAGAAATGAGTTATGGCTTGCTCGTTGTGTTCAAACGTAGCAATTCAACTTTTATTACATTAATATTGCTTATGAGGATGATGTTGACTACTTTGTAGTCAAGATATGATTAATATCAAATGTTGATTGAGTACATTTGCATGTTTAGGATAGGTTGCAAACCTATTTATGCTAATCACTTTAACTAGGCTAAAACATGATTAAAAGTGTTAAAAGGTAGATGTTTTAGACTTATGAGTCTTACTTCATTGGAAGCCTTGCATGTCTAGAGTGTGGCCTTTTGGTCACGATGAGTCAGTTTTGCTAAGCGTAGTCACTCAAGTTTTGCTTTGTATCCTTCCTGTGTGCAGGTGAGCTTCTTCCCCCTTTTGATGATGTCGATAAGGGTTGCCAGTGGGAAGTTCAGATCGATGAGGGTTGGATTCTATACTAGGACCCATCCCAGAATTAGAGTGGCTGAGGAAAGCATTCTCCTCTAGGGAGTGGAGAATGTACTTGACATACAAGAGAATTGCTTCCGCTGAAAACATGTTCTACTTTTGAAGCACTTTTGGCTTCACCTTTTGTAAACTCAAACCTAATATGTAATAACCTTACTTTAACTTAAATATGGTATTGTATACTTATGCATTGTGTTTTATTCATTCTCGCTTCATCAAGGATCCCCCGATCGATCTTGAGTGAACCCTCATTTCTGAGGTGGTTCTGTCACAATAGAGTCCTGGTCGGGTAAGTTATGACCGACTCAAATCTTCCTTGTAAACTGTACCCCTTTGGCATATAAAAGGAGTGGTAGAGAAGGTCTCGAGCTCAATGAATCATAATACACTAGAACATAGGACATAGGGTTATTATCCTCTGGGAGGCCCGAACTTGTCCAAAACTCTTGTGCCCCTCGTGTTTCCATCGGTTTCCACTTTCATGAGCACCCCTACTCTAAATC
>VSTD030001658.1:0-12780 GCA_008808055.3 Sporobolus alterniflorus | reverse complement strand
TGTGGTACAAAGGAAAGATTTGTGTGCCTAACGTCAAGGAATTGAAGGATAAGATACTTCGTGAAGCACATGAGTCTACTTATTCCATTCATCCAGGGGGAATAAGATGTACCGTGATCTCAAGGCCAATTATTGGTGGTATGGAATGAAGAGAGACGTTGCCGAGTACGTTGCTCTTTGTGACACTAGTCAGCAAGTCAAAGCTGAATGTCATTGACCTGCTGGATTGTTGCAACCATTGCAAGTGCCTGAGTGGAAGTGGGATGAGATTGCCATGGATTTTATCATGGGATTGCCGAGAACTCAGTCAGGATATGATTCAACTTAGGTCATTGTGGATCAACTGACCAAGGTGGCTCACTTTATACCTATCAAGACCACCTTCTCTAAACTGCAACTACTAGAGTTGTACATGTAAAGGATAGTCTGTCTGCATGGAGTGCCAAAGAAGATTGTGTCTGACAGAGGGACGTAGTTTGCTTTGAGGTTTTGGGAGAGGTCGCATGAAACCTTGGGTACCCAATTGCATTTCAGTTCTACCTATCATCCTCAGACTGATGGTTAGACTGAAAGAGTGAATCAGATTCTAGAAGACATGCTGAGAGCTTGTGCTCTGCAATATGGAAGAAGTTGGGATAAGAGTCTGTCGTATGCCGAGTTCTCCTACAACAATAGTTATCAAGAGAGTCTGAAGATGGTGTCGTTCGAGATGTTAGATGGATGTAGGTGTCAAACCCCATTGTTTTGGAATGAGACTGGGGAACGGAATGTTTTCGGACCTGACATACTACAAGAAGCCGACGAGCAAGTTCGTATGGTTAGGGAGAACCTTTGTATCGTGCAATCGAGACAAAAAACCTACGCCGGTCATAGGAGAATTCAACTAAGCTTTGAAGTTGAAAATTTTGTTTACCTCATGGTGTCAGCAATGAGAGGTTTGCGTCATTTCAAGGTTCGAGGCAAGCTCGCACCAAGATTCATTGGACCATTTAAGATTCTAGAAAAGAGAGGTGAAGTAGCTTACCAATTGGAGTTGCCACCACAGTTGTTCGATGTGCATGACATGTTCCATGTCTCTCAACTGAAGAAGTGTTTGCATGTGCCTAAAGAGCAAATACCCATGGGAGATTTCGATGCCAAGGAAGATCTTTCATATCAATAGTACCCTGTCAAGATTTTAGAGACATCCGAGAGGGTTACACGGAACAAGAGGATCAAGATGTGCAAGGTGCAATGGAGTCATCACACTGAGGAAGAAGCAACATGGGAAAGAGAAGAAGAGTTGAAGGCAGGGTTTCCAAGTTTCTTTTCCGATCCATCCGAATCTCGGGGAAGAGATTCAATTTAAGGGGGGTAGGTCTGTAACACCCAATTTTTCACAATGCAATAAGGCTTTGGAAAATTATTTAAATAAATAGATAATTGTGTTTGTTGCATTTCATGCCGATGCATATTTTTCTTTGGGTGGTGAAGTGCTCTTATAATTTATTGTACGAGTGGAAGTCAACAAAATTGTAAATTTGATTTGAATTTAAATTGGTTCAGAATTTAGAAGAGATTTGAAAATTAAAAAGCCTTTTCCATTTTTTTATTGGCCATGGGTCGAAACCCTGCCCACCGGCCCAGTCGAACCTGCCCGGGCCTCTCTCGCACGCGGTCCAGGACCGGCCCTGCACCGGTTCATCCCTACATCATGCTGGATCATAGACCGAGTCAGAAGCGCCGTCACCGACCAAAATCTCAACGGAAAATGGTCGAAATCGAATCCCCGTTGAATTGGAAAGCTTGGAGATAGAGCCCTACACGTGCACGAGATTATCAACCCGAAACCCCTATAAATAGATGGTATTTGTGCCGAGATTTCGAAGAAAACCAAAGGAAACCCTAGGTTCGCCCCTTTCATCGCCACACCCCGTGCGACGCTCCTCGAGTTCCATCAACACGATACCGGTATTCTACATCCCGCGACGCACCCGTTTTGCCCAACCTTGTCGTGAGCCAACCCTTGGAGTGTCCCCCCACCATCATCGATGGTTGAAGCTCGAACTTTGCCACTGCATGTCCTGCTCCAAAGCCCCCCACCCGTAGAAGACCCCCTCGGTGAGTTCCTTGCACTCCACCGGTTTCGTAGGAAGAGAAACCACCGAAAATGGAGTACCATTGCCATGTAGCACGGAGCTCCGGCCGCACCATGCCGCCGCCACCCGGTCGGGCGTTATGGGCCATACACTCATGCGCCAACGGCCACGATTAGATTGAAAATACCCCTTCGTTGAGATTAAATCTCGGCCCCTGATCGTAATTTCAACGGATGACGTTTAACGCGTGAGCCGTGAGGCGAGAGCCGCGAGCCGTCAGCCATGAGCCGTGATCCGTAGACTGGTGGACTGACGCCTGTGGACTGGGTGCATGAACCCATAAACCTATTCCATAGAATTTCGTTTAGAAAATTTATTCCGTAATTCGATAATCCCTAGTATTTTCTCGATGCTTTTTCTTTAGTAAAATAATTCCAAAAATTCTAGAAAACCCAGGACGCCGTATTTTTGCAAAAACACCATTGAACTTTTCCAAAATTATATTTTAGTCCCTATAATTTTACATTTAGGTCCTTGTTTAACTTTTTATAATTACAATTAGGTCCTTTTTCATAATTAATCTGTTAACACTAATTACTTATTTAAATCTATTAACTTCAAACCCTCATAACTTCTTAACCGTAGCTCCGATTTAGCTGATTCTTGCGCTCATGCATTTGTAGCAATGAGTAGCATCTTTTTGCACTGTTTGTTGAGTTAGTAGGCACTGTTTGCTATACTGTTTATTTATTTGCTTGTGTTCCTTGTTTTCGATCGCTACCGTTAGGCACCGAAGACTTCGAGAATCTGCAAGAGCTCAACGTTTAAGACTTTGTGCAGCAGGTAGCAGGAGAGCAAGGCAAGTGACCCTTGATCATATTGATCATATGTGTTCTCTTTCTTTCTCTAATGTACACATTGGCCTGCCTACTTTAATATTGTACCTAAGCCCCATACTTTAGGATTTGGGTTCATAATTGGTTAGTTATGCTTAGCCATGCAGTCCTTCATGTCATACAAGTCTTTCCATCCTTTGTGATGTTTAGTTTGGTTTGTGTCTTTGCGAGAGATGGTCTCCCATCCGTCACGATGTGATTTGACCGTGGTGAGGATCGATGCTGTGGTTTGAGCAAGGTTGGAATAGTGGAGACGGTTGGATTCCGTCAGGGGATGTGGTTTGTCATGCTCGAATCTGCTAAGGACCGAATCTTAGGAGTGGGCACCCTAGGACAACATGTGCCAGCCCGTGTCCAGTATGGAATGACTTGCTTACTAATTAGGGATGCTGTGGGAAGTGTGCCTTGCTCGGATGAGTGGGAAATTGGCATAGTTACTCGCCCAGGCTCGCATGGTGTAAGAGGGGCCGTGGTACCGTGACTACCCCAGGAAACCTTAGCAATGATATGGTACCACGTACTACTGTAGAAAAGCTTGGGATAGAACCTATAGTAAACCTTTGTAACAGCAAGTAGTGATCTCTGGGCCATACACCAAAGGCAGTGTAATCTTGGCAAAAAGGAGGTTTTTATAGTCGGTTAGCTAGCAATGAAATCACTACTCGTGGGTACAGGGTGCTACCTTTGCAAAGTGTACAACTGTCATGATAGCCGAGCTTGCAGTTACAAGCAGTCTTGGATCCTCTTTTGATTACATGGTTTGGATGGGAATGGGATGGTATTGGTCAAGCCTTTTGTGGAAGCTTTGTGATTACTTTGTGCCCCTTTGTGCCTTTGTGATCATACTTTGTGACATACTTAAACACGACTTAGTTGGGTATTGTTAACCTACAACTATAACTTTAGAAAGTAGAAGCTAATAAATCATGAGTCAAGTGTAGGTGCATTTCTGCTTATTGCCTTATGCCTTATTTACCTCGTTATTACCCTTACATATCATTCATTTACTGCACTTGCTGAGTACCAACCATAAGTGTACTCAACCTTGCTATTTTCCCCTTGCTACTCAAACCCACTGCTCAGAAGGAGAAAATGGACTAGAAGTCGTCAACGAGGAGTTCTAGGCTACGTGTTACCCCAGTTGTCGTTCCTGTGGTGTTATGGAGTCTTCTGCTATTTTGCTTCGCTGAGAGTCGTCTTAATCTTTATAGACATTATTTATTCAATAATTATACTTTATTCATGACATTTGGTTATCTGTGAACAATTTTGGCCATATGTTTGGAACAATTAATCATGGGTTATTCATATGATGATTTCTTGGTTTGGGCATAAAAATCGGGTATGACACGGGCCGGGTAGATAGGTGGCGAAATCCTGCCTGGCCACGTCTACCATAATTAGGAAAAGTGATGGTGTCAACCATTCCTGGGTTTAGTTCTTTTTAGGTTGGTGGCCCCTCCTCTTCAGCCAGGAGTGGTGGGGCCATATCTAGCATGTGTATGGTTTCCCAGCTATTTGCTACTGGAGGGAAGTGGTCATGTCTAGAATTTTGGGTCGTAACCAGCGGGCCACCGTACTTGACGTAATAGACCCCAACATTAGCCCCCGAGCCTTCCGTCGAGTGGGTGGCCGGAGCCAGTCACTCAACGGTAGGTGGAATAGGTACTCATATGTTACTTCGGGTGCCATCATGACATTCGATGGTGAGGCCGTGGGGCTAAAGCCTCCACGGTCGTGACTTGGAGTTGGAAGCTTAGGCGAAGGCTAAATTCCAAATGTACTGCTTTGTTTTGTATTAACGACTTAATGAAGCCCCATGGTCCCGTCTAGTTTGTTAGAAAGTGGTGCAACATCCATGCCAACCCCGTCGTCAGGTGTTTAGATGACTCGGAGGGGCTAAATAATGGGCACTTGCCAAGTGGGCACGATCCCCGAGTTTGCGAGCTGGCTAATGGTTTGAGACTTGGCACCACAGTGCTGAGTCAGGATCTAAGTGGAGCCTGGGTCACCATTTGAGGGTGAGAGCCAGCCAGGGCAAGTGCCTCTCCATAGGATCAGATGGGGGCTAATGTCCCCTCCCCCCGATGAAATCCGGGCTAGGTGGTTTCAAGCATCCTTCCCTGGGTAATCCCTGGTGGAAAACCCAAATGGCTAGGTGCCAGCCCACATAGAGGGACGTGAAGGAAACTTCCTGGTCGACACTCATTTACAAAGCTTCAGGGCATCGGGACCCTTGATGGGGCCCCGGAAAGTGCCAACTACTGGCCACCCCTTGTGTCACTTTATCCCTCACTCTAGTCGCTCGGGGCGGCTCTGACTCGACTAGCGGGTTTCACCTTGGAACCCTGAGATTGGGCAGGTCTCTCAGCAATCATGGGGCCCATTTTGGATATGGTTACCGTATTCCATGATGTAGAGGGTGCGTCATGCGAGGAGTTGGGGTGGCGCATAAACTCGTGTTTACTGTGCCTTTTTACAGCGCCTGCAAGGGCCCGCCGCTTCGCCTCCTTGGTTGTTACACCACGGGGCTATAAAGACGGCGGTTGCTCCTACGCGCAACCTATGTCCTCTCACATGATCTCCCATTGTCTCCCCGCTTCATTCCCTTTGGCTTAAAAGAAAGAGAGATATAGAAACAGATCTAGAAATAGGAGAGAGATGTTGATCTTACAGGGTGTTGCCTCTCCTTCCCTTCTGTACCATGGCGGAGTTGGGTTGGACCTCATAAGAGGTCATGCAGGAGCACCTACAAAATCTCATGAGTCAGGGGTATCTCATGAATCAGGGGTACTTGCCGCGTGTCCAAGGATCTCGCAACCCTTGCTCAAGTGGGGAGATACATCGTGGCACACGCGGTGTTCCATGAGCGGGGATTTGGTGTTCCATCACACCAATTTCTCCGCTGTTTGCTGTAGTTCTACGGCTTGGAACTACATCACTTGACCCCCTCGGGGATCTTACACATGGTAGCCTTTGTGACCCCGTGTGAGGCCTATATGGGGATTGAGCAACACTTCAATCTGTGGAACTACTTTTTTCGCGCCCAACTACGGCAGGGCTCGGGCGTGGATGTGGCGGCTTTGGGGAGTGTGGACATCTTCATCAGATCCGGGCATGGAGTTGATATCTACTTCCACCTCCCGATGTCCGGTCCTCCAAATGGGTGGCAGAAAGTATGGTTCTTTTTGAGGAACGACACCGATGCGCCACTCCCGGTGTTCACGGGTAGCCGCTCCATCCCCCAACCCAACTGGGGGTACAATGTGGCCCAGAGGGACCTCCGTAGGCTACAACCCCAGGACGAGGTCGTTCAGCAGTTCCTGCGAGGAGAGTTGATGGGTGCGGACCTCCTGCAGACCATTTTCAGCGGTCGGGTCCAACCGCTCCAATAGTGAGGAATGACCATGTGGATGTATTCAAGGCCAAGTTGTCCTGACCATCCCTTCTCCACAGAGTTGGGCGATACAGAGATCAGCATCCAGATCCAAGGGGTCATTGCTCATGGGGCCGATCTAAATATTGGCTCTGGCCCGGTTCCTTTAAGAGAAGGGGTCGACAACCCCTGAGGATGTAACATATGCTTGTGCTAATTACTAATTACTTTTTCTTAGCACATGCTTGCTCTTGCACAAGATCGCGAGTACGCTCCCAGCGCCCCACGGGGGGTCACCTTACTTGAGGATGTGGCAAGGTGGGAGGCCAACCGTGTCTATAAGAATAGCTGCGGGCACAGAGGCTAAGGAGATGGGATTGGAGCGCCACCCAAGCGGTGGCAAGGGCACAGGGGGAGGACACTCCCTCCGAGCCCAAATCCTCGGGAGGGATGACAAAGAGGAGAATGATGACAGAGAGGAGGGGGAAGTGACTCCACCTCCCCATTCAACACAGCATGAGGACCTTCCTTCGCTTGGTGACATCTTCAGCCAGCAAGCGAGGATCTCCGTTAGCGCACGCCAGCCGAAATAGCCCCGGACAGAGACTGGGTCATCGACTGGCTTATCACTATAGCCCCATCATTCACTGGTATCTCCTGACTTGTAGGGTGTGAGTATTGTGCCGGTCGTGATGGGGATGACTCACTTACTTGGGGTTTTGCTTGTTCTGCCATTCTCACCAGCCGCTAGAGTTGCCACAGCTTCATCGGGGTTCGAGGATGCAGAGCCCCTGGCCAAGAAGGCCTGCCCTTGGTCCTTGTTGGTGATCTCTTGGTATGGTGTTGTCTGTCGGTTCACACCGCTCCCATTTCTCTTGTTCCTATTTTGATTTTAAAAGGTGGTGCTAGGGTGACAAGAGTCATACCTCGTCATCTCCAATCGTCCGTTGGCCCACCGCATGCCTAGTCACACACTTGTACTTGCCCTTGGAGGCATCATCGGCCGTGAGCATGGGCAACCTAGCCCTGGTCCCTTCGAGCTTGCCATGGCCGATGGCGCATTGCTAGGCGCTGTTAGTGTCGAGGTGGATGGGGCCAGCCTCTATAACACCCTAATTTTAACAAAAATTTAAAACTTGCCAAGTTAATGCATTTCACCTAAATAATAATTTGATAGGATTGCATTTCATGGCATGCATATTTTTATTTCTGAGACCTAGGTCAATTTTGATTTTTGAAAAGATTTAAATTTTGCTTTGAAATCTTTTTTCTTAATCAATTTAGAAGTCTTCCCTTTAAAGTCTTGATTTAAATTTGATTATTTAAATCAAATTTCCAAAAGATCAAGATTTGAAAAGTCCTCAAAAATTTGTTTAAATTTATTTTAGTTTGACCCCAGTTCAAACTTCAGTTCAAAAATATTTTGAATCCTTTCATTTTTGAATTCTAAATCCTAAATAAATTAAAAAACAGTTTCTATAGGCCCTTCTAATTCATTCCTTGAATTCGGCCTGATAGCCTTGGCTGCCTTTCGGCATAGCACTGGCCCACCCGGGTTATCTCCGTCCTCCGGTCCGATGTTGCCGCTCCACACATCCGGCCGGCTGCCGTTGTGCTGAGCACCTCCTACGCCCCCCCAGGCTTCCACGTCGCCTACACTTCCTCTCCTGGTCACGCCACTTCGTTTCCCCTCCCCTCGGTGCCGAATCAAAGCCTAAAACTACCGCCCCATTGAAGCTCCGCCGAGCCACCACCGGTTACTCCTTGATCGCCCGCCTCCCGCCGTTCCCTGACCTATAAAAGGCCCCTCCGCCTCGGCCACTTTCCACCGTGTCCAAAGCCGCTCCAACCTTCATCCCTCCCTGCCCTGAGCCTCTTGTCATGGAGAGCAAATAGCCGCCAGTGTTGAAGCTCGTCGCCGGCCTCGCTCCATTCCCGTGCCGCCCACCGCCGACCACGGTGAGGATCCCCTCGGCCCCCCTTTTCCTCTAGGAGCCTTCGCGGTGAGGAGCCGTGCCCAGAGCCGGCCGTGCACACCACTCCGGTGAGGTGTGCCGCCCGCGCTGCCACCCGGTTCACGATGGACTGGTAAACCGCCGCCACCCCTCTGTCTATGAACCCTGTAGACCGAGTAAACCGCTTTTCCATTCAAAAATAATTTGGTTTCCAGTAAATCCCAGGAAATTTACACCGAGGCGCCTGAGTTCTGTTCTAATTTTAGTCTAGTCCTCAGCACAAATTTTAATTAAAATATAGTCTGTGTAATTTTACAATCTAACCCGTACAAGTTTAAGACCCTATATCTTTTTAACCTTAACTCTGTTTTAAGCGATTTTTGCGCCAAAAGTTTCGTAGCGGCAAAATCAATCTAGCCATTGCATCATATTGTTGATAATCCTCTGGTTGCTATACTATTTTATTTATTTTGTTCTCTTGCTTGTTTCCAGCCTGTTCATCATCGCATGGAGAATGAGTTGCCAGAGAATTTCCAAGACATCAACTTCAAAGACCTCGAGCAGCAGCAAGCGGGATTTGAAGGCAAGTGTCCTTGATGCATGTTGTACATATTTCCTGTATCTATCTATAGTATTACATGCTAGTAATTTATGTTGGAGTTGTGGAAATACCAATGTGTCATATCTTTCCATGTAATATCCTTGTTACCCGGGATTTGGGTAGAATACTAGTAATCTTTACTTCATGCTTAGCTTGACAAGTCCAGGGTTAACCATGGGAATTGGTTAACATGTTTATAGAGTTTGTGAGTCTAAGGGATCCTAGCAGGAGGAAGTTTGATGATGGTGTGGGAATGCACGAGTACTTGTAATGTACTGTTTTGGATTGTGGTAGTGTCTGCTAGCGATCCTAAGGACCTGTTCATGGAACATGTAACCATGTGAATAACGCAAAGCACATGACTGATATAGGTAGGCTTAGTTAAGTAGCAAGTTGTTTCCGAGTTTCGCGGATGTTCGAGGTAGAAGGAAAGGATGGTGTAATCCCGACCTTAGGTGATGGATGGAGTAATCCTAGCCTTGGCACAAGAGGGGGCTTCTGTAGGATGGTGTAATCCATAGTGGTGAAACCCCCGGTTATCTGCCTGTGGCAAGATGGTGTCCTTTTCACTGCTTAGTCCATTCTGGACTTGTAATAAGTATTTGTAATAAGATACGATATAATAAAGGCATTGGTTTTCTGTGTTTACATTCTGGCTCTATGTATGACAACTTGATTCCGGGCATACATACGATGAGCATCTGGTTTTGGCCTTAAAACCGGGTGTGACAAAAGTGGTACCAGAGCCGTGTTGACCGTAGGACGCAAGCCTAGAGTGGACTGGACGTTTCTAAGGACATATAGTTTACAAAACTATTTTTCAAAGCTTTAGTTTCATCCTTATCTTTATTTCATTGGATTTATTTAAACTGTTATCTTATTCTCTCCTATTTCCAAATTTTAGACGGCTCATACTCGCCGCACAGCCCGGAAGAGCACTGGATGTGAGGGCACTGGTTAGCTAGTGCCAAGGAATGTGCCACCCCAGCCAGAGCCGTAGCACGACTCCCCTCAGCATGTTCCTTAGGGGGAGGACTCCGTTGATATTGTGGTCATAGTACCGGTAGGGGATGATGCGCAAGAAGCTCAACATATGTCATAGAACGACGACCATGACCAGCAGGAGGAAGAAAACAATGAGGAAGAAGAAGTAGAGGGAAACAAGGCTGAAGGCGAAGAAGATGAAGACTATACTCCTTGGAGCAACACCGAGAAGGATGAGATGTTCCACGACGCCGACGAGATCAAAACTTTTGGAGATGAAGCCCCGATCCCCACGGCAGACTGAGGGATTTGCTGAACCGCATCAACATCACCACTCTGCCAGAGTTTCAAATCAAGAGAATTTTGTGCCCTGGCCGAGAAGAGTACAAGGCAATCATGGAGATCATCAGCAGACCTAATGTGCTCAGCCGATACAAGGGTCCAGCCTTCAGGACCACTTACCAGGATGCAGTAGCTGATGCTGCATGGCAGGCGATCACCACCTACAGCCACAGATATCATGACGAGCTGAGGAACACCATCTATTACTTGCTGCCACAGAGGAAGAAGAACAAGTTCAAGGCTTCTGGGGTCAAGGCCGATGTTCCCAGGATGCTTATGGTGCATCACCAAGATGTGTTGGTGGAGATGAGCACCCGTCTGCAGACTGTCCAGCAGGAGATACAGAAACTCCGCGACTAGCTCAGGGATTCAGATGCGACTGTTAGAGCATACCAGAGGATGGTAGCTGGTGAAGCCAGTGACCTCTACACATCTAACACTTGCACTTGGCTAGCCACCTCCTTAGGACCTAGAGCAGAGGAAGAGCCAGCAGTAGACAACCATTCCCCCTCTGGCTCCCGTACTCGTTAGGTGTCTTACCTAGAGTCTGTAATAAGTTTGCGTCATTAGAACGCTTTATTTTGATTAATGTTTTGGATGTGTGATGTTTGTGCTTGCTCAAGTGTGAGCTGTAGGTTGCTTAAGCACCTTGTCTACAGCCTCACCTTAGTTATATAAATAAAATCTCAATCATTGTTATACCTTGATGCATGAGTTGGGAATCTCATATCTCTATCCTTTTCCTCTATCTCAAATCTTTTCACAATCATTAGATGGCCAACACTTGCAACCGTTGTGCCAACAAGAACAACAACAATGCTAACCCTTCTCCACCACCAACACTTGAGTAAGTTTTGATAATGCAAGCTCAGATGTTGCAGACCATACAACAGACTATGGCCAACATGCACCAAGCTCAAGGGCATCAGCCAGCGCCACAACCCCAGCCTCGTGACAAACTTGGAGAGTTTCAGAGGACCAAAGCACCAACCTTCTCTCATTCAGTTGAACCAATGGACACAGACGATTGATTGAAGACCATTGAGAAGAAGTTGCAAGTGGTCCAATGCAACAACTGTGAGAATGTTCTGTTTGCTTTGCACCAGTTGGAAGGTCCCACTGGATATTGGTGGGATGCTTATGTCAAAGCCCATGAGGAGCCTAAAAGCATCAACTGGCAAGAGTTTAGGAATAGCTTCAGGACTCATCATGTGCCGTTTGGAACGATTAAGCTCAAGAAGAAAGAATTTGAAGATTTCAAGCAAGGTTCGATGTCCGTGAATGAGTATGTGACTCGATTCTCCCAGTTATCCCGTTATGCTCCTGATGATGTAGATACTGATGAGAAAAAGCAGGCCCGGTTTCTCAACAGATTGAATGACGGTCTCGCTTATGCTCTTGAGGCCCATGATTTTATCAATTTCTAAGACATGGTGGACAAGGCTCTAGTCCTTGAAAACCGAAGAGGGATCATGGAGCGAAAAAGGAAGATGCAGTGCACTGGACCTTAGGGGAGCAACACGAGAGTTCATGTTGGTTCTTCCTCGCAGGGACCTAATCTCCGCCCAGGTCAGCAGATTGGACAACACCGAATGCAAACTATGGGTCAAGGATTTCAATCTCCTAGCGACAAATTCAATGCCCCAACTTCCAAACTTCTCGCTCTGCACCATCACCACCTCAGAGAAACAACGTTGGATAGAGTACCATAGCACTGGGACCCTGTTTCAACTGTGGGCATAATGGGCATTTCGCTAACAGGTGTCCACAGAAGTAGTCGAACCTGAGTGCAGTTCAAGGTGTGAATCAGACTCCTAACCGTAGCACCAACACAACTACTTCAGCAAGGCAGAATCAAATGCGTGCTCATGTGAATCACATGGCCACGGAAGATGCTCAGGCAGCCCCCGACGTTATCATTGGTATGATCCTTGTCAATGATAATAATGCAATTGTGTTATTTGATTATGGAGCATCACATTCATTCGTAGCTGCTAGTTTTGTGCAAAAATATAACCTGCCCTTATCCATGCTATAGAATCAGATGATTGTTAGTTCTCCTGGAGGAGATATGCGTGCAAGGCTTGTGTGCTCTAAGGTTAGCATTCTTATAGAGGGGGTAGAATTCTTAGCCAACCTCATAGTTTTAGAGTCAAAAGGAATTGATGTAATACTTGGAATGAACTGGCTAAGCAAGCATAATGGACTGATCGACTGTGCTAAGAAGGTAGTAAGGCTAACACCTAGTAGTGGTAAAGAAATAGAATATGTAGCAGAGAACTTGGTCACGGATAAAGTAGCATCAAACAGAATTGTGCTGAATCATCTTGATGTCCTTTCAACCTTGGATATCAGGATAGTCTCTGAATATCCAGATGTTTTTCCAGAAGAATTGCCAGGCATGCCACCAGATCGTGAAATTGAGTTTGTTATTGAACTAGTTCCTGGTACTGCTCCTATCTTCCAGAGATCATATAGAATGGCCGCTAATCAATTAGCCGAGCTTAAGGAACAACTTCAACAGTTATTAGATAAAGGATATATCCGC
>VSTD030001657.1:0-12781 GCA_008808055.3 Sporobolus alterniflorus | reverse complement strand
AACCCTCCACCACCTTGGTTTTGAGGCTAAACTGGAGAAAATCGTCGCCACCGGTTTTGAGGTCAAACCAGAAAAAACCGTCCCAGTGATTTTGATGTCAAATCACTGACAAACCGTCCTAGTGGTTTTGAGGTCAAACTACTGACAAACCGTCGATCTTGATTTTGAGGCTCAATCAAGAAACTCAGGCTCTCCGTCTTTATGTGCACGATGCAGACCGTATACAATGTCACCTGACCTCTCGATCGTCCGGTCACTGAGTATCCGACCTATGCGATCATCCACGGTCTTCTACACCAGGTCTCATACTCCTGTCACGATTCTCATCGCTGCTTGTCATGCCGCACCTGCCAACTGCACACCACGAGATATCCAAACATGATTCTCTGAACGAAACGAAGATAAACGTGATTCTTCAAACGAAACGAAGATAAAGATAAACCAATGAAATATCCTGAATTCGAATTTAAAATTCACCAAATCAATCACTCATCACAAATAAATTATGGAAGTGACCACTTAATTCCTCATTTCTCGTTGTTCGCCGCGTGAATGTAGGTGTCCCTCGCATGTGCCGCAGGCTGGCTCGTTCATGACCCTACGTTTGGTTGCTGGCGGCTCTCTTCTGCGCTGTGGTCGTGTTCGACATGGGTTCTTGCTTATCCCCTGTATGTGTCACGCGTGTCCGGTTGGTCAGCCACGTAGGGGTTTGCGTTCCGTCTTTGCCATGTTCTCTTGCTGTCACGTGTTGCGAGTCTTCTTATTCCTGGCCTGTCCTGCCTCATGTCTGTCTTGCTCGGTTTTCTTTGTTCCCTGTTCATTGTCTCAACATCCTTCGTGTTCATTGTCGGTAAATCTTCCTATGCGTTGTGTTTTCTTGTTCCATTCGGTTGGCCGTGTTCTTTCTATTTTTAACTACCTGTCCCTTCTAGGAGCTAGCACGGTTGTTTTTCTGTCATTGGCAGTTCACTCTCACGGACTTCTTCTACGGTAAATCTCATATGCGTCCCCTTTATACGTTTGATTGATGTCCTTTCCTAGGTCGCTACTGATTTTTTTCCATGATTCTCATGTACATGTGTCATTTGTTCAGGTTCTTCTCGTTTTACCCTCTGAATCTCATGCGTCTTGGGATCTGCAGGTGAGCTGTTCCGTGCTCGTGTCCTCTCTTTATTTAGTTAGCTGATGGTTGCTTGGTTGGCGTCGGACGGTTGCTTACTTACTGGAAAAAAATACTTTTCACGTGTATCTTGGCATCGTTTCCTCACCGTGTTTTTACTCCCCGCTCTGTATTGTTTGATGGTTGCTTGGTTGGCGTAGGACGGTTGCTTACTTACTTGAAAATTTACTTTTCACGCGTATCTTGGCATCATTTCCTCACCATGTTTTTACTCCCCACTTTGCATTGTTTGTCACCTAAATCATTGCTCAAAGAAACGTGACCCTTTTTTCCCTCTTTCTGGTCGTTTCTCTTGGCGTGTTCTCCACCTGTGCCGCGCCTGGTAGGGTTCCCTTTCAGGATGCCCACGCGTCGTCCACCTGTTCCTTCCAAAGCTTGAGCCTCTGCGTCTCTAGCCATGCATCGTAGTATCACCTGTCGGAACGGTACCGAGCGGCCTGACAACGCCAGTGCTGGCTTTGTTCCTCTTTGGCTGGTTCATGTTTCAGGAGCTGTTTCGTCGACCCGTTTAATCCTCTCCCTCGTGCATATAATCGTTCCATGATTAGTTCTGATCTCCCCTTGTGTAGGCTTGCCAGAGACGGCACTTCCTTCTTGGGTACCCATTATATTTTGGTACCTACACAGCGAGGCAAAGGGGTCTTCGCGAAATCTAATGATTAACAAAGACTGTCATTGCTAGCAGAGAGGGAGAAACTTACCATAACAATGGTTCATCACGCAAAGCAAAGAGTGATCTCTCCTCATCACGTCTACGTGATTCCTCATCACCGATTACATGTAGGATCTCCTAATCCACCGAGGTCGATGCCGCTTCATATCAAATCGGGTTAACGCGCTCACTTCATATCTGCGCAGGACTCTAGGTTGCGTTATAATAATATTCCACCCCTGGTATGCAACAGTTTCGAGAATCACCTCAACCACTTACCAAAATTAGCCAGCCTGCGGTTGAACTCCCACTGCAAATCCAAATAGCTCAGCATGTATTCATCAAAATTTGTCGGAAGATAGGGTTGCTAAAGAATGAGCTTACATCTTCCTTCCCCCCAAGGTCCCATCCCCTTAGACCTAAATTCAAACATCTACAGTAACCCCACAGCAAAGCGTGGGCATAGCCTAGTATCACCAATGCGGCGAGAAGATAGCCGAGCGTCTGTGATGGCCCGGCCTTGAGTACTTCGAAAATGGAGATTGCAGGGTCAAGGTCGCCGGATAGCATTCAACAAGTGACCTGACCTCATTCCATCAAAGAACGAAGAAGACAGACACGGGCCTGTGGCCTGGTGATAGCAGCGGTTGAAGCGCTGGCTACCGACCGGGGTTCGAACCCCGGTGTCTACACCCGGCTCCATTAAATGGAGGCAGCGGCAGTGGGGTGCCGTTAATTGAAAAAGAAAAACAAAGAAGACTAGAAATGAGGATCGTTGTAATAAAAGAGGGAATATGATATACGAGGACCAATGATGTGGCCTGGTCAAACGTAGAATCGTCCCCTCCTCCCACTGCCACGATGAATTCCCCTCTCCTTTCCCTCCTCCTTCTCACTGTCTTGCCTCTCACCGCCGCCTGGCCGGCTTACACCCAGTGCGTCAGCAACACCACCTACGCGGCCAACAGCTTCTACGAAGCCAACGGGGTAGCGGCATATTCATTTTGCCATCCGTCACTGTAGAGCCTTTACGCGTACCAAGCCGTTGGGTTCTAGCCTAACGGGGTAGCGGCCTATTCATTTTACCATCTGTTACTGTAGAGCCCTTACGCGTATCAAGCCGTTGGGTTCTGGCCTAACCGGGTAGCGGCCTATTCATTTTGCCATCCGTCACTGTAGAGCCCTTATGCGTACCAAGCCGTTGGGTTCTGGCCTAACCGGGTAGCGGCCTATTCATTTTGCCATCCGTCACTGTAGAGCCCTTACGCGTAAGCCGTTGGGTTCTAGCCTAACGGGGTAGCGGCCTATTCATTTTACCATCCGTCACTGTAGAGCCCTTACACGTACCAAGCCATTGGATTCTGCCCTAACTGAGTAGCGGCCTATTCATTTTGCCGCCTGCCGCGACAGCGGCAGCTCCAAACACGGCCGCTACTCCAGTACTCCTCCCCGTGCCTTCCGGGAGTTGGACAGCGCCTGCCCGCACCAGAAGGAGGCCTTCTTTTCTGATCGCAACTGCACTCTTCAAGTAAACGATGTCTGGATGTTCGAGACCGAGGGCATCTACGGTCAGTTCTTCTTCCATGCTTCGTCGGTAAACCTTGCCGGATGTCGCGTCGTTGACAGCGGCTGCTGAATCTAGTCAACTCTTTTCTCCCCCTATGAGATCGCGAATTGAAGAAGGTTGCACACATCTTCAGTTCACTAATCGCTGAGCGGTGAATTTCGAATTTTTTTCTACTAGTATTAGATGGTGCACATTGCTTGTAGTTGTAGGGAAGAAAGAAACCTTACCCATGCTTTCTGTATGGCTACTCTGTTCTGGCATTGTAGAATTCATTGATTAGGGAGAGCTTCATTCCTTATTTTTAATATGGACACAAAACCGACACATACTTATATACCTATGGTATTCACCTCTATGAACACACGCAAGTACACCTTACCCTTATGAGCATATCTGAAAGACTGAGCCAATTTGATATTGAGATTCACGAAGTCAGTATCAAGAACGTCTCGTTGTCAATGGGACGTCGCCTTCCACTAAAAGAATAATTAGCCATAAATATAACACGCATGTCAAATTTAGGATTTGAACCCAGGTGGTTTAGTTTCACCACTAGAAATCTAACCAGTTGAGGTAGTCCACTCTGCGAGAGCTTCATTCCTTGAGTAGCTTTACTCCTATTCATGTTCATTTTTTATTTCCCTGTATTAGTGAATTTGAGATTTTTTTCTACCATGGTTATATAGGTAAGGTACCACCGGTTAGAACTTGAGAGGCACAAATAAGCGATGCCTCCACTACAAAAAAAATTGACACCATAGGGCCTAAAGATACAGTTAATTTATAATTTTAGTATCATAAAAGTGAGTCCCTCTTTTTTTTATGCACGTGCTACATTAAGATAGAAGAGGAAGTATCTTCATAAAAATGAAAAATGAAACACATGCTACCCGACCAAGCGGTGAGGCGTCGTAATAACTATTTGCATAAAGCAAGAGAGGAACCACAAATGCAAACATTTTATGCAGAAATGTGCTAAAAATGTTGCTATTCTTTCTTATGCCTTAAAATTAATAATGTGTTTATTTAAGGATTTTGATTCTAAACCAAAAATATTGTTCTGTCAGAGCATCTTCAAGAGAGTTTTATAAACTTCCCTTAAATCAAATTAACGAGGTTTAATCTAAAAACCCATTTACAACAGCTCCACTAAACAACTCGCATATTTATTACCCCCTAAACTCATCTCATTTGTAGCTAGAAATAGATGAAGTTTAATGTCCTCTAATTCTACTCTTTTCAATATAGCAAATAATATTATGGACTCAAATGCTGACGTGGTCTAATAAAAAATGTTGATAGATCCACTTTTAGAGGGATTATTGGAGGATAAGAGAAAATTTGACCCTCATATTTTTCAGTATAATCCAAAAAGAAGTTTTAATGGACTATTTTTTCAGGGCTCTCTTGGAGATGCTCTTATGCTTTCTGTCGAGATTTCTGTGTATCACACATTTCAGGAGGAAATTACATATATATTCTAAATCAAAACTTGGTTTCAGGATTGATATTTCAAGCAATTGGATTCTCTTGACTTTTCTTCTTGCTGGTGCAGGAATGGCGCCGCCGGAAAAAATGCATTGCAGTGTAAGGCACCATTTATATGCTGTAATTATTTTTGTATTGCCTAAACTTGAATAGAAAATGACGTAGTTACTCATCTATCTCAACGTATAACTCCTCACCTCATTTCTAAGTATGCAAATTTGAGTTCAGCATGGTCTAGTATATGAATATATATGAAAAAGGCTGGCTATTTCAATATCTCGGAGTAATGATTGCTCAGTAACTTTACTTAAAAAAGGTTTATGCTTGCATAATACATTTTTCTTAAAAAAGAGACTTAACTGTTTGATCTGACCTCAGTAACTTTATGCTTGCATAATACAGGTTTTCTACTCCGCTGGTGGACAGAGGTGATTGACTTAGGGCATCTACAAAGGTTTAGACGGCTGTTATCTAGCTATGTGTACCTTGATTATCATACACAGACAGCAAAACAGACAACTTGTACAATGGACTGTCTGTTACTCCGTTTGTGCACTATTTAATTCAAGCACGAGGTCATAAAATCACTGTGATCAAGTGTGGATTTGATCTTGTAGGCCATTTTGTTACTTGTATGATGGAATGGATAGTAGATTAATATAAAGAGCATAAATGCAATATATTTGTTCACATATGATTGACAACGTGAATACAATCTGACCAGAGCTTGGATGAGAACGGCATATGCTCTACTCTCTTGCCTTACAATTTGGCCCACGAAGGTACCATTGCTACATAACAATAAATAGGAGACACCATACTAGACACTGAATTTCGACCTGTCTCTTAACTCTATTATCCTATCATCCACACATGGGGCCTGTGACACCGCACCGTAAATTATACTTCCTCAGTTGAAAAGTTATTGTCATTATATTGCCAATATACCAAAATATTCGAATGTGACATTGGTCAATACCCTTTTTGATACCTAGGAATTCTAATACACCACAAGAAACTAAGTAATGCTGATTGAAAAATAATAGAAGACAAGTTCAAAAAAAATTAAGTTGAGGGAAAGAAAAATTAATTATTGTCCTATAGAGGCATACTAGTATTAAAAACTCTGTTCTGATAAGTCTTACTATGTTTATGTTATCTTTTTATGAAATACCGAAATGTATATTGTATAAACTAGACTATTACAAATTTAGTTTCTTTTGACAAGGAGATAGTCATCAAAAGAAATATAGACTAACAAAATAGAGTATTATTTGTAAACCCAAAGATCAAGGTGGGCTAGTAATAATAGACCTTGAGCTTCATAATTAGTGCCTCCTTAGCAAGTGGTTATTTAGATTAATTGATACAGATGGGATCTGGCAACAAATGTTGAGGAATAAATATTTGGGGACTAAAACAATCACACAAGTGCATAAAAAGCCTGGCGACTAACAATTTTGGACAAGATTAATTAATATCAAGGATTAATTCCTAAGCATGGGAAATTTTATTGTACAAGATGGAAAACAGATTAAGTTCTGGGAAGACAGATGGTTGGGGGCAGCAACCTTAAAAGTGGAATACCCCAACCTATACAATATAGCCAGGAAGAAAAATGTGACAGTAGCATAAATTTTCAGCACAATGCCGCTAAATGTCTCTTTTCGGAGAAGCCTAGTGACCGAAAATTTGAACTCATGGCATAATCTAGTTCTAAGAATCTCAAATATGCATTTAAACGAACAACCTGATGTTTTTAGATGGTCACTCAAGACAGATGATCAATTTTTTGTAAGTTCAATGTATCAAGCTTTGTTAGATTCGAACATTGTGTCACACAACAGTTACTTATGGAAGATTAAAATACCGCTGGAAATTAAGGTATTTTTATGGCTACTGTATCGAGAGGAGATATTAATAAAATTTAATTTAGTTAAGAGGAACTGGCAGGGAAACAAGATGTGTTGTTTTTGTAATAATTATTGGACAGTACAACATCTTTTCTTTCAATGCCCGCTCGCTAAGTTCATATGAAAGGTGATACAAATAACATTCGGGTTAGGATCACCCAATAATATTAAACATGTATTTGGAACTTGGATACACAACATGATTGCAAGTAACATTCGGGTTTGTAGGATTGTGTGCCATGTTATGAGGGATGTAGTTAAGTCGGAATGATGTGGTATTTGATAAAATGTCTATTTTATCTTAATCTTCATAGGTACACACTGGGCCAGAACATGGGCAGTGTTCCAAAAGGAAGAAAAGAGACATATGCTCCAAAAAATGCACACCAAAAAATGTGCCCCACAATGAAGATCTTTAACAAGGGTGGTCAAGTAATAAATTAAGCTTATGACAAACATCTTATTCCTTATTATCGTTCGTGTTTGGTGTGTTTTAATTTTTGGGCACATATATTTAAACGGAGTCTAAATGGTGCCGGTTTTGTAATAATCTAGCTACTTGCAGACCTTGTAGATGTCGGGAACCTTTATTTACTTGATGAAATAAAACCTTTATTCTAAAAAAATTATTATTGCATGTTAGTTCAACATTTGGGAGGTGGAGTGGAGGTAGAGCTGGACAGAGCAACGCCAACAGGCCAAACAAGACCGTATGCCGCGGTCAGCGGTCAAAGTCGTCGCCGTCTACGCGGGGGCAAATACTCGCGGCACCGGCTTTACAAATCACTGGTCGCCGTCACCACCGGCTACCACTCACCACTTCACCAGACACCACGATGAGGAATTCCTTGCTCGTTTCCCTCCTCCTCCTCGCTGCCTCGCTCTTCGCCGATGCTTGGTCTGACGTCTCATGCGGCAGCGACGGCAGCTACACGGCAAACAGCACCTACGAAGCCAACCTCCGCTGCCTGGCGGCCGACCTCCAGGCGGAGGCGGCTGCCTCGCCCGGACGGTTCGCGGACCGTTCCATCGGTTTCTGGCCTAACAGGGTGCGGGCCACGTCGAGCTGTCGGAGCGCCGGCGACTGCGCTGCCTGCATCGCCGACGCATTCGAGCGGGTGAAGGTCGAGTGCGCGTTCCACAAAGAGGCCGTCTTCTACAGTCCCGACTGCTCTATCCGCCTTGACGAGGTCCGAATTTTTGGAAGCGATCTCTTCGGTGAGTTACTGATCTCTAATTAGCCTAGCCCGCCTCATCTCTCCACAAGAACGAAAAGAAGATGAACGTTGTATTCGGTGATTTCTTTCCACGAAAAGCTAATGTTTCACAAAGTATAATCTGAGCATGTGATCTGTGACCTAATTTTCAATACAGCCCTGACAAAAAAATTCAGTCATCACACATATATAATGAACCGACAAGTATTCTAACAGTGATCAGTTCTCTTTCTGCTGAGATTATCATTTTTATCTGTGATGAAAAAGTTACTTAGGGCTTGTTCGGTTGAGACGGGTGTAAGGGGGGTTGGAGTGGAAGGAGCCGGATTTAATCCCTATCTAGCTTGCAAAGGATTTAATCCTCTCTGATCCTCCTCAATCCTGGTGGGATTGGGAATAACCGAACGGTGCCTTACCCAGTTAGGTTGTCTCAAATTTGTGTAGGGGATGACAAAAAAAAAGTTTTAGGCGAGTTCGATTGTCTCGAATTTGTTAAACTTAGTTACCATCGTATACTTGGCACAAGCGGCTCTAGTTTGGCTCTTCAAAAATATGGCGACATCCAAAGCTACCTATATTGCACAAAGCGATGAAAGCTAGCACTATAGGAAAATGTGATCTTTCGACAGCCTCTGGCCGACCCACAAAAGATGAGTATAAATCGATGGAAGAAGGCTTCTTCCGTCGGCCATGTGCTGCTGACAGAAGATGAGCAGAAACACGATATCTTCCATTGGCCGAACCAGCCGATCGTTGGCCCGTAGTAGCCGACGGAAGATACTGGTGATTATCGGCCGACGGAAGATAATCACCAGTATTTTCTGTCGGCTACGGTAGGCCGACGGAAGATAAGTATTTTTTTTTATTTTTTTTCTAAAAATGACACCGCCTCAGGCGCAAATCAACACAGAAAGCAATAGACAATATATCAACACACAATCACAGTTCAATAGTACAATTGAAGCCACAATCCAAAGTTGTTTGGCTAGTTGGAGTGGCCGCTGCTACCTCTCAGCGTGCCATAGAGCTCGTTCGGCTGTGAATGATCGGACAACAGAGTATGGAGAACCTGAATCATTTGAAGAACATCAAAATCAATCTAAAGGCAAGAACATAAAAAACTCAAATGATACGAAACGTACCTGAGCCCTAGGAGGCGAACCGAAGGGAGGTAGTGGTGGGAAAGGTTGGAACTGCGGCACGTCAAATCCTTGCCGCTGCACTATTTGATATACATGTTGTAATGCAATTAATTAGTTTTGAAAGTATTTCTAGGTCCTCGATCATGAATGAAATAACTCAACTAACCTGAAACATCGCCTGCTATTGAGCTAAGTACTGAGTGTAGTAGTCATCCCACTGCCTCTGTGCCTTGTATCCCTAGTGAAGTCTGTGTCAAAGTTATCTAGAGCCTTTCATGCCTCACCATCAGATGAGTGCACCATCACTTGGTTGTTCTCCTGTACACCTTCCTTGTGCCATCTCATATGCCTAGCGGTTTTCTTTGAGAGAAACAACTATTTCATCCGAGGTGTAAGAGTCATGTAACGAAGTTGCTTATGAGCAACATTCGTCGTCACCTTCTCACTGTCTTCGTTTATGACCTCTACAAACCTCAATTTACCACATTTTAAGCATTCGTCTCATTCTTATGCTCTTTATAGAAAAATATGCAATTATCTTTACACACATCAATCTTCTCATATTCCATACTGAAAGCAGACAACATTTTCTTTAATTGGTACATGTCTCTCGGCATCTTATGATTCTTAGAAAGGACATCATTGTGACGTTCCACCCTTAAGCAATGATGGTTAGTCTTAACTAGGATCCATATGAGTTGTTAACACCAAAGCATTGACACATAATACATCACATACGTGGCCCAAATAAAGAGTTATTACATGAGTGCTTGAGTTACAAAAGAAATACATAGATAATGAAGTGTTTGAGTTTAAAACATAGCGGAAGCGAAACCAAAATATTAGCACTCGATGATACAAGGGCACACATCGGCCCTATGATGCGAAGTCCTCGGCTGCTGCTCACGGGGCGGGCTCCCAAGTCTCCTCCCAGTCCTCAGGCTCGCCACTGGGCCACACTCATTTGCTGCAACAGTCGCAATACTCAGACATCTCTACACATTTTTTAAATCCACAAGCAAAACTTAAGCAACTAAACCTTAGCAAGACTGACCCATCAACATGATCATAAACAGTCGACTCTTAGCATACAAGGCTAGATAGGAGAAGCTCTACACTATGTCAAACCCGCGCTATGAGTGAGTCCTTACCTTTCAAGTTTTAGTTCTAACCAAGTTATTTCCATTACTTGTTTCCATCAACCAACTATATTCAAATCATTATAGCTAACAATTGCCATTTAAACTAATCAAGTAAAGTTTGCCAACAAGTAATTAGAGTAAAGCATCACGATTCCATATTAGACCATAAACCATTCCATTAAGTTATCGATGTGATGACTGCCACGAACAAGCAGTTACTCATATCCGAGAGTCGCGGCGATTCGAATCGATGTACACACTGCAGGGAAAAACCCGACCAACACACCATACACCCTTCACGCTTGATGTGTGTATGGTCCTGGACCATACATCTCACGTGGTCCGCGTAGGACAACCCTTCACTAGTCGCCACGAAGTCGAAATAGGTCTCTACACCCGGAAGAAAGTCTTGACAATCAAAGACAGACTGACCCAGCCGTCATCTTGGGTGGCCTCATTCTTCCTCCCATGCAACAGCCTTGGAGTATGGGAAAGAGGTTTTGGCCCAGTGGTTATACAACTACTTTAGCTTACTGGGCCCAAAAACATCAGCATGCGATCGATACGTTCAATACTTGCTCACAGGGGTCAACTCATCGATCCTTAACCAACATAGGTGGGGGCTACAATCTTGGAGGTGTCGGCTTTCCACATACCACTCCTCGACCTTCCCAATCAGTTGTCTCCATTTACCACCTAAGGGCCCCGCCTGGTCTCTAGTTTAACCAACATCTACCATCTAAACCAGAGTTTGAGTTTAAGAATCTATGACCACCACGTGGTCTCCTGACCACTCAGCCATCTACCGTAACCTACATCTATGCCTAGCCATAGCTAACGTCCTATCTCTAGCAATAGGGTCATAAGGAAAATCGGAAAGTTATCGTAATGCAACTAGATACCAATTCAACTCATATAACTTAATGCACATCCAAGAATCATAATTAAGATATAAAAAGGATAAAATAAAGTCAAGTATGGTGGTTAGATACATCGGGGCTTGTCTTGGTCTTACTCGGAGTTAGCGCCCTCGACTAGCTCCGCCGGTTCCTCGCGTCCTTGCTACGCGTGCTCTATCGCAAATATGCAAGTATGAGACACCAACATAAATATAATGTATGGGGTGGAAAGGGTGATATGTTGCATGACCATGCAACCTTATTACCCCTGTCAAGCCATTTACTAAATTACACCTAATATTTTTAGTATTTTAGCAATTTAACTATGGCTTAAAACTTTAATAACATGCACTACATTCATCAAACATTTCTCTCTAATTTTCTATATGTTCTAAACAGTGCAAGGAAATATCCTACCAAGAATTAATATTTTTATAAGCATGTTCTATTTTCTACAATTTATTTACTGCAGGAACAGCAATTAAATCACAGGAATTATTCTGAGCAGCATATAATTATGAGTATTTTTTTATGAACTACTGACCATGATATGAACATGCATGCAACAATTCAGAGCATTAGCAAGAATAGATATTTGTAAATAAATATTTTTGTATTTGAGTTCTTGTAATTTTGTACAATGCATTACTGCACAAGTATAAATTTGGTCAAGCCCACAGTATATATCTGCTCAAAAGGAATACAACACAATTTAGTTTGCATTTTTAGGATCTATATTCTATTTTCTATGATTTTTAGAATTTCTAGACATTTTCTGCAAATATATAAAGTATTACGAAATTTGAAAAATGAAATAAAAAGGAAAACCACGAGTGGGCCGAATCCGGGCCGAGGCCGAAGGCCTATCGAGCGTGGCGGCCTACTGTGGCGGTAGGCCGTCACGGCCTCGCGGCCCGGCTGGCCCTGTGACACGCGACACGCGACGTGCGTGCGGGGCGGCGTGGGGCGTGGTCACCGCGCCCATGGCTCAGCGGCTCCTATGCGGCAAGGTGGGCGGGTGAGCACCGGGAGGCTCCATGGAGGGCACCGGCGAGAGGAGGGAGCGGCGGCCTCACCGAGGAGGCGGCTCGACGTGCGGTGGCGGAGCGACGGTGTTCGGAGGCGGTGGGGGTTCTCAGTGGTCAGCGACGATGTGACCGTAGTCTTGCACCTTGAGGAGAGAGGAATGATGGTGAAATGTGGCAAGGTGAGGTGCGGGCTAGCGGCTCACCGAGAGGGTGAACGGCGGCGGCGTCTCGGCGGAAACTGAAGGGCCCGGTGTCCGAGGCCGGTAGGCAGGTTCCAAGGAACGTGGGGGAGGTGGCAACATGCTTCGGGTGGCGGGGGACGGGGAGGAAAAGGGGAAGACGGGGATGGTGCCTGCGATTTTCAAACCAGAGGAGGGAGAGAGAGAGGGTGTGGCGCCGTGGTGAAAGGAGGAGGGGGGAGGGTGGCCGGCGTGGGTGCACCACGCGGAGGAGGGAGAAGGAGAGAGGGGGGGCTGGCGCGGCGACGAGCAGTTTGGGGTGGCCGGCAATGGCCCCTGGCCGTCGGCCGCGTTCGGCGCCATGCCGAGATCGG
>VSTD030001656.1:0-12781 GCA_008808055.3 Sporobolus alterniflorus | reverse complement strand
GAAGGAGATTAATCATAATAATTAGTCATAATTATCTTGTCTGACAGCCCCTATCAATCTTGATGTCATTGTAGCTAAGTGGAGATTATACCGAAATGACCGGAACATGCCTTGGGATAGTGGTTTGATTAACCCATCTACTAGTTGATCTTTCGTAGACAGGAATCAAATTTGCAGATCTTTGATGGTGACTAATTCACGTACAAAGTGAAAATCAACTTCTTGTGTGTCCATGAAAGCATGGGTTTGCAAGAGATAAGTGGTGCCCAGGTTATCACACCATATAATGGGAATATGAGTTGAGCCAGAGAACCATAGTTCACGGAGTAGAGACTGTAACCATACTAGTTCAGTTGTTGCGTTGGCCACGGCTTTATACTCAGACTCAGTGCTAGATCAGGAGATAGTCGCCCACTTCCGAGAGCTCCAGGAGATGAGGTTAGAGTCAAAAACACTAAGAACTCGCCTGTAGAGTGACGGTCATCAGAGCAACCAGCCTAGTCAGAATCGAAGGCACTGAGTAGACTAGATGATGATCTTGTTATGCAGAATCGGTCACCAATGGTGAATTTTAGATAGCGCAAAATTCGTTTGAGAGCAGACCAGTGGGCATCAGTCAGATGTTGCATGAACTAACAGACTTTGTTCACAGCAATGGCGAGGTCAGGGCATGCCATTATGAGGTATTGAAGTGTTCCGACGGTACTCCAAAAAATTGTGGCTTCAGAAGATGAAAGAGGAGTGCCATCATATTGCGATATCTTGTCAGAATTGGATAGCGGAGTTGAGACTGGACGACAATCTATCATGTGAGTCTTGTGAAGAAGATCAGAGATATATTTCTTCTGAGAGAGTATCAGGCCAGAGGCTGAGGTGCTTCAATGCCTAAGAAGTAGTGGAGGGTACCACAATCTTTGATGGAGAACTCAGTATCAAGCTGCTGCAGAAGGTGTGTGGTAGCAGACTTGGAGGAACTAATGATGATGAGATCATCCTTGTATTCTAGCACATACATGGTGAGAAACCAAGTAATCAGTACCTTAGTTTAATTGTGATGAGTCATTGACATGCCTTAGTTTGAATTTAAATCTGGGACATTTCAATTGTTTTACCTTTATCTTTGTTTCATGTGGAGAATCACATTTGCTTGTCTCGTGGGTGTAGGTGACAAGTGCAGCATGGTCGGCAGTGATGAGTATTATGGCACGAGTAGGAGATTTGGTACAGAGGACTGGGGATGGTCAAGCATAGGTCAATTACTTGGTCACCAGGCAGTCCATAGGTCGGGTGACATTGTGTGCGGTCAGTACCGTGCATAAGGAGACGAGGAGCGCAAGTTTCTTGGTTGAGCCTCAAAACCAAGGTCAACAGTTTGTTAGTGGTTTGGCCTCAAATCTACTGGGATGATTTGTCAGTGCTTTGGCGTGAAAACCTCTGGGATGATTTATCAGTGGTTTGGCCTCAAAATCACTAGGACAGTTTATTAGTGGTTTGACCCCAAAACCACTGGGATGGTTTCTCCTGATTTGGCCTCAAAACTGGTGGCGACGGTTTCTCCCAGTTTGGCCTCAAAACCGGTGGCGACGGGTTTCCGGTTTGGGCCTTAAAACTGGTAGCTTCGATTTGGTGATTTGGGTCTCAAAATCACCGCGGCGGTTTCCTCATTTTGGCCTCAAAACCAAACGGGCTACGGTTTGTTGGTTACGCCACAAAATCGACAGGAGGATGAAGATGGCGCAGGGCACATATTGAGATGTAGCGGTTTGCTTTGTGTCGAAGTTAGTTGGGCTATGGTTTCTCAGTCTATCCTCAAGACCAGTGGAGACGCGACGCGGTTGGTGCATGTGGCATCATCGCAGAGGTCACGTGGACTTCAAGCTAAAGGTAGACGGGTCGATGCGACAGGCTACGTCGGACCCTGCTACCCCTTACTTTGCCATTTTCATTATATTAGGCCCTAGGGGCATTTTAGTCTTTTGGTTGGGCCTATAAATAGGACTCTAAAGGGATGAAGCTCTTAGACACTTCTCCAGCTTTCATATACAATTTCTAGATTAGGATTAGTGTGTCAAGAACTTAATTTTTGTTCTAATCATTAAATGAGGGAGGGAGGGCGGTGACCTCTGTGGATCGACTGTAATTTTTCTTGAATTTTAATGGAAAGATCGTATTTTACATTTTGTTTGTGTTGTTCATCATTCCCATTTTGATTTCATGCTGCTGGATCTGAGTTTTGTTCTGCTCTCCATAGGTCGGTCAGATCCCGTTCCCCGGTTGGAGCTTATTCTTCCTGGCATCGGTTTTCGCTCCTGCTTTCACGTCATTGGCCTCAGTCTCTAAGTTCTTTTCCACAGCAGGTTCTTTTACCACTGTCGTTCGCAGCCGGATTCGATCTCGTGCTAGTGGTGCCAGCGCCTGTCTCGGCGTCAAATTTCTCCTCTCTGATTTTTATTGCTCCGTGCGCTGGCTGATTCGCAGTGTGCACCTCGATTTTCTTCATTCCCTCACTGGTTCACCTCGTGGCAGCAGGTCGGCCGGCAGTCTCCGCACGAACCTTCGTTCCTTTTTTTTCTTCTGCTTGGAGTTCGCCGGGTCAGGACTTCAGCTGCTGCCTCTCTTTTCCGCCGCCGGAGTCCAGTTTCCCGTTTCATTTTTCTTGCCGCTAGGATTTTTCTTCCAGCTCGAACGTTTGTTTCCTGCAGTCAGATCCATTTGTTATTTCCAGCTCACGTGGCCCAGTGCCCTGGCCAGCGTTTTCCACCGAGCACGGCGCCGGCTCTTCGTTTTGCGCACATGTCTTCTGCCATGGCCGTTTAGGCCTCGCCCTTTTTGTGCTTCCTCAGCTCTGATTGGTCACCGTTGGTCTAGATCCACTGGCCTTTACCGCACAAGAATTTTTGTTTGCTGCCTCTACTTTTGCTTCCTGCGTCCCGGTGCTCATGGTTTTGCCTGTATCAATTAGTGATTCTTTTGTGTGTCCAGTTCCCTAACCCGATTTTGAGGACCAATAGTTGTCCAGTAGCTATATGGTCTTGGTCGAGCTAGAAGAGAGATACGTCGGGTCGATATTGAAACATAGGCCAAGTTTCTTTGAGTAATTTTGATTGGGTCCCATTCACCCCCATCTGATCATCTTATCCGGTCCTTCACGTGGTCAAATGAGGAGTCCTATAAATGAAGAGGGACATGTTGGTTTTGCATGGGCAAAACTACAGAGAACAGAGCTTGGAGTGCCATGCAAGAGGGGCCTACTTCAGGCCATATAGAGCTTTCTGGAGCTTGCAAATGTGATGAGGTTGAGTGGAGCTAGTGAAATCCGGTGGTTGCTTCATGAACATAATGTTCTGTAGGTCACCATTGAGGAACGCATCCTTTTTTACATCGGATTGGTGAATGCACCAACCTTCAGAGATGGCAATGGATAGAATCAGACAAACTGTCTTCAGTTCGATCACTGGGCTAAATGTCTCATCGTAGTCAAGGCCATATCACTGATTGAATAATTTTGCATCCAGTCAGGCTTTGTACCATTCAACTAAGTCATCTGCATGTCGCCTAACTTTGAAGAGCCACTTTCAATCAACCACATTGTTGGCAGGCTGAGGAGCAAGTTGCCGTGTGCCATTCTTGACCAATGCATCATATTCATCTTGCATAGCTTGTTGCCAGTGTGGAGGGTGAAGAGCTTCAGTTTAGGTGAGTGGTACTGACTCAGCGGTATCAAGCGGCGTCACTTGGGCTAGAAAACCCATCTTGGTTGGATCATATCTGATGATATCTTGGCCAAAATCTTTGATCTTGGAGATGTTGTTGCATAGCCGTGTACGAGGTCATTGATCACCTAGAGGGGTCTGTACCGAGGGACTGGCAGCTAGTATGGGATCTGGTGCATCAACCACTGGAGGTGATGGGGGCATCGAGTCAGCCGGTGTTGGTGAGGAAGTGGTTGCTAGATCATTAGCAGGATTGATTGACACAAGGTTTGTCAATTGTGGTAGGTCTGGCATACGATTCCGTCTGGGTTGTCAGAATGTGGTGCAGAATTTGCACTGACCCCATCCTCAGGTATTTCGACAACCTGGAGGGGCTGAACAACCGGAACATGCTAGTCGGCGTGGTTCCCAAGCTCTCGAGGTGGCTAACGGTATGAGACTGAGCACCACAGTGCCGAGTCAGGATCCGAGTGTATCCTAGATCACCGTTCGGGATTGAGAGCTAGCCAAGGTAAGTGCCTCTTCATAGGATCAGATAGGGGATAAAGCCCCCCCGCCCCCAATCAAATCCGGAATAGGTGGTTTCACACGTCTTTCCTGAGTAATCCTTGCGAAAAATCCGGATGGCTCGATGCCAGCCCACATGAAGGGGCATGAAGGAAACATCCCCTTCAAGACACATATATGAACCTTGAGGATGCCGGGTCCCCTCGATGGGGCACCGAATGTGCCAACTGCTACCCACCCTTTATGTCGCTTCACCCCTCGCTCTGGTTGCTCTGGGTGGCTCTGACCCGACTCGGCAGGTTTTGCCTTCGAACCCTGAGCTATGGCAGACCCCACGACGATCGTGGGACCCATTTTGGATATGGTTGCCATATCTCATGATGTATAGGGTGCGTTGTATGAGGAGTCGAATGACGCGTAAAATCATTTTTATTGTGCCTTTTTACCACGCCTGCAGAGCTCAGTCGCTTTGCCTCCTTGATAATTACACCGTGGGGCTATAAAGTTGGTGGTCGCTCTAGCACAACCTAGATCTTCCCACACATTCTCCCTCCGTCTCCCTACCTCCTTCTCTACGGCTGAAAAGAAAAGAGGGAATAGGGAAACAGATCTGAAAGAACAAGAGGGAGTTGTTGAGTTTACGGGCGGATATCATCACTCTATCCCTTATGTTCCATGGTAGAGATGGGTTGGCCCGCATAGGAGGTCACGCAACAACACTTGGAAAACCTCGTAAGTCAGGGGTATATGACAGCGGCGCAGTTAGCTACCTATCATGTGCCAGAGGATCCTGCATCTCCTCCCCCAGTAGGTCGATACATTGTGTCATGCACGACATTCTATGAATGAGGATTTGGTGTGCCATCACATTGATTTCTCCACTCCTTGTTGCAGTTGTACGACCTAAAGGTACATCACCTAACTCCTTCGGGGATCCTGCATATTGAGACCTTTGTGACCCTGTGCAAGGCCTACATGGGGATTGAGTCACACTTTGACTTGTGGAACTATTTCTTTCACGCCTAGTTACGGCAGGGCTCAGACGTGGAACCGGCGGTGTTGGGCAGTGTGGACCACTTTGTCCAATCTAGGTCCGGGCTTGATCCCAACTTCTATCTTCTAATGTCTGACCCTCTGGTTGGGTGGTGGAAAGTATGGTCCTTTCTAGGGAACGATGTCGATGCGCCACTCCCCTTGGTCACCGGTAGCCGCCCCATTCCCCAACCCAAGTGGGGGTATAGTGTGGCCTAGAGATACAACCACATGCTATAGCCCTTGTGTGATGTTGTCCAGCAGCTGCTATGAGGTGGGTTGATGGGCACGGACCTCCTGAGGACCTTTGTCGGCCGCCATGTGCAACCACACCGCTGATGAGGCGTAACTATGTGGATGTATCCAGGGCCAAGCTGCCCCGTTTGTTCCTTGTTCTTGGGGTCGATCAAAATTCTTGCCCACGCCCGGTCCTTTTAAGGGGAGGGGTCATCAGCCTCTCGGTGAGTCTGCTCGAGCCGGTGAGTCTGCTCGAGCTCACTTTCGCCTGCCTGTGCCAATTTCTGCTTCTTCAACTCATACACATTCTTATGCAAGGTCTTGGGTGTGCACCCAGTGCCCCACGGGGGGTTACCTTGCCTGAGGTTGAGGCGAGGTGGGAGGCCAACCGTGTCGAGAATGAAAGGCAACAGGCACGGAGGCAAAGGAGGTAACTTCTGAGTGTCATCCGGGCATCTGTGAGGGCGCAGGGGGAGGAAACTCACTTCGAGCCTGAATCATCGGGTCATGACGATTAGTAGGAGGATGAAGACAAGGATGGGGGGGGGGGAGATAAGTCTTATCCCCCCTCTCCGCGTCCTAAAGACCTCCCTTTTATTGGTGACCTCTTCAGTGAAACAAGTGGGGATCTCCATTGGTGCGCACTGGGTGAAATGCCCTGAGCGGGAATTGGGGCATCATCTGGGCCACCACCATAGTCCAGTCTTGCGCTGATACATTCTGACCTGCTTGAAATGGTCGGAGAGCTTGCCGCGCTTTGTGTGCTGGTTTCTTCTACCGCGAAGTCGGTGCTTGGGTGCTCACCCTGCGACACCTTTCGCGTGGAGGTTGTGGGCGAGCTGGCTACAGAATTCCAAAAAATGGAGGAACAACGGTCATGGCTTGAGCGGCCTATCACGAGGATCTATGAGCTGTTCCTTGGGCCACCATCTGATCAGGCCTGACTGGCCGATGGTTTGGACGAGGCCACTGGACATCTTAGAGCAGAGTTGGCTGTACGGTGGGAGGTGAATGCAGAGCTAGAGGCTATGCGGGCTTCGGTTACACGAGTTCAGGATTTGGTGCTGGGTAGTGCTGACAGACCACGTTCTTTGGTGGTAGCAATGTCCACGGCATGGAGCTGCTCGAAGGCTGGATCGACGCGGGGTTCTAACGGGGCCTGCTTGGGTGCTGTTTGGCGTTGGTTGCTGCCGTGTTGCATTTCTCGGAGCTGAAGACTGAGCTGGAGGTGCTCGGTTCTGGATGCAACACGGACTTGATAGAGGACAAGGTAGATGCCCTCTGGACCCGTGTGTGCACGACCTCAGACTCACTGGCGATGTGGGGGAGTAGTGGTGGTAGTTGGTGTAGGTAATCCTTTTTGCTTTTGTGTAAGTACGCAAGAACTGGGTGAATGAAATCAGGTTATTCATGCAATCCGTACATATTCGTCTCCTATTGTTCCTTCTTTCTCTTAAAAAAAGGAGAAATAGGTGCAAATTTCTTTGATGGATGCTAATGTAATCCAGGTAGTCCCCGAGCGTCACGATACGAGTAGGCTTGCCTGTCCATGTCGTGGCGCTCTTGGTCGAGATGTGTATTCTCAGAAGCGATAGAGGAAATGAGTAAAAGAAAAGGCGCTAGGGATTGGAGTTTCCTAACTGATTTGCGTCCCACACGTGGAGTTGCACCATGCCACTAGCTGGTTGGGGTTACTTCATCGAGGAACAATGGCCACACATTCTTCTTGAAGTCATGGTCGTGATGGCTCACCACTCTTGCTACTTTGCCACGCCGGGTGGATTGACATTGCTGACATAACGGCTCTGTCCCCACTTGTAGTGAGTGAGGTGTTGCACGGCTTGGATGGTAAAAAAGCTGAGGCACCTAGCCCGCTGTGCACTATCCCAGACGTGGGTCCCGCACGACCGCTTCGGTATAAACGGCGAGGTGTCAAATGGCTCCCCTTGCTCTTTTTTGGTCTTCAGCGAGTTGGGACAGAAATTGCCTTCCCCGCCACTAATCTCGATGCTCACCCTACTCTGTTAGTCATGATGGCAAGTGGGGGAGACCACGGAAGACATTCCTGCAGCGGGAGCCCTCATCGTGATCACCGCCAATTGCCCTTCAGTTGGGCATCGCCACCGGCCAGGTGAGTCTTTACTCTGCGCTGGTGCTTGCCTAGGCTTTCTTCATTGTCATGACACCGGCTTTTACTTGTTGATTGGCGTAGGGCTTCATCTCCTTCACATGCGGTGGCCGTTGAGCTACAAGGGCAGCTCCTCGCTTGAGAGAGGGAGCTGGACAGCCAAGAGGGTGCCGTGGTCACGTGGAAGGAAGGATTGGCATCCTTTCTATGTGTGCTTAGGGAGGTGCACGTGGAACGCGACACTAGTCGTGTCCATGCTGACGTCGTCCAGCGGGATTTTTTTGCCCTGGCGCACGTGTCCAGTTCCAGGCCGAAATAGTTTACCAACCTTGGCTGGACGTTGGAGGAACACTGGAACCTTCTCTGTCTGAAGGAGGTGGACCTAGAATTGCATGAGGTGATACTAGTGGAGGAGCTGGACCACGGCCTGTAGTCCTCTGATAGGCAGGACTTGTCGACGGAAGTACAGAAGGCCCACGTGCGTGTGCATGGGATCAATGATGAGCGTGTTGCCAAGGCAAGGTGATTATCGCAGCGCATCATGGGGATATCCATCGTCTTGGTCGACCTGGGCATGCTACCTGTCTATGACATTCCCCCACTCCTGGAGTCAGCTCGGGAAGTGTTGTCAATGGCTGATCTCATCTTGAAGCACTTGCTAGAAGTGCGGGCCTCTGGCGTGGGTCCATGGGACTGAGTTTGGGATGGCTGCAGCGCCCATGACCTTGGGCTGTCCACCCCATCGCTCTTCTACTTTTACTATATCTTTTACTTGCCCCTCCGAACGGCTGTAAAATATGTTTTTGTATATATATGTATATATGTACATATAGGTATTTATTAGGATAATGAAAACCTGTGTTGTTACATCCCTAGGCCTCTGTGTCCCCAACTGCAGTGAGTTGGGGCCCTGGGACTCAGGCTAGACATGTGGTGCCTCCCCGACGTGGGGTGTCCCCCATAGACTGTCATAATGGCATTTTCCTTGGGGAACGACGTTGTATCACTCCTGTCCGGTCCTTCGTCAAGCTCTGTACCCCAAGTGAGGGATCATGAGGTCATGAAGCTTCTCATCATGTCACAGTCCTTGAGCTTGTGCTTGATGAGGTATGCGTGGCTTGGGCAGGCTTTCTTGAGAAGCCTCTTGAAGTGATCCGTACGGGGCCTCACCCGATGCTTGTCACTGCGTGCGGTGGCCGAGATGTGCCTCAAGCTGGAGCCATCTGCCTCGTGGTCATTGCCATTAGTCACGGTCGTGGTCCCTTGAAGGCGCTGCATGCGCCTCTTTTTGCCTCCTTCAGTGCCTTCCTGAGTGTCATGGGTGGCGATATCAGATGGCATCTCCCTGCACTGCTCGGGGTTGCCTCCCTACTTCCCTGTGCAGGGCGAAGCATGACCACCTCATAACTGGTGGTGCACTAGGTGGCGATGCTATGCGGCTCCTTGAATGTTTTCCTGAAGAAGTCGCTATGTTCGATCTTCCATGGGGTATGTGCACGGTGCTCTGGGTACATGTTTGCGCTGCATTGGCGACCTTGGTGGGGAGCCTTGGGCTCACCGCGCCGACCCTGCCACCATAGCAGGGCCTAGGACAAGAAATCATTAGGGGGCGACGATTCCAGCCTTGTCGTGGATGGCGTCACGATGGCCCTTGGTCGACCGGTCGCAGCCTAAACCGAGTTGGGAGCTAAGTCAAACCGACGCTAGCAAGCACACTCCAATAGTTGCGCAGCTGCAATGGTGTGAATCTCCACCAGTTGACGGTACATCCAGTCCACCCCATCGGCAGTGAACGGAGGTGAAGCGCTCAAGGGCTTGGTTGCAGAAGCCTAAGCCTAGCCCCTTGCAGCTCGTAGGAGGAGCCACCTCCTTGGCCTAAGCTTGAGTTGAACCGCGGTAGCGGCTTGCTTGCCGGCGAGCTTGCTTCACCGTCGTGCTACCTCTTGCTCAGCGATGGGTTGTTGAGTGCGAGCTTGCCCCTGTTGCCCTCCATTATGAGTGTGACGTCACCAAAAAGGGAGGCCGACCTCCGCCCATGATGCCACCGTCTGTGGGGGAGCCATCATCGTGGCCCGAGCAGTCGGAGCATTCTCCATCCCTGGTGTGGTTGGTACGGGAGTGAGTGAGTGAAGCCCCCGTGCCGTGCCTCCTAGGAGAGGGGAGGCTAGAGCACCTGTCCCCGCCTGATGTCATGAGGAACTCCTCAGTAGAGTCAACTATCATGGCCCGCCACGGGGTTGATGCCCCGCTACGAGTTGAGCCCATGAAGGCGATGCTTGAGTTGCCCCTTTGGGGGGAGACGCTCATATTGTCAAAATAGTCAGCGATGAACTCAAAGTTCCCAAAGTGATCGGATTCGCCGAGGGAGAATCCATAGCATGTCAGACATTCACCGTCGGCAGTGACGGTGATCATAGATTAGGGAACCATCAGAACATAAATAGGAAAACCATGCTGCAAATCCCCCTTCCTAGAACGCCAACTGTCGGTGTGTTTTGCACCGGCAAAATAGGGTGGTCAAGGTCGCGTGTTCCAGTTCTGAGATGGTCTTGTGAACTACAAAGCACATAGTGATTCATCTTGGTTTAGGCCCCTCCTTAGAGGTAATAGCCTTACATCTAGTGGTTTGATATTGAAGATGCACAGAGGTCACAATGAGGTGAGCAGAGAGCTCAAGAAGTTCAAGTGGTGAAGAGGGAAATGATCTTGTACCCCCTGCCTGAAGCGTAAGAGGGCTTTTATAGACTGTCGCAGCGATCGGATAATTATGAGCTAATTACTTTTACATCCAGGTGGGGATTTACGTGATCAGTTGTAACACCCTAAATTTTGAGTTCCTAAAATTTGTTAGGATTGCATTGTATGCATAATTCTTTCTTGAGCCAAGTCCCATATCGATGTCCAAAAGAATGTCAAATTCCTTTCATCGAATTTCTATATTCCTTGATCAAGTATATAAGTCAATTTTGAAATTCTATTTCAATGTATTCTAAACTTTGAGTTCAAATCTATTTGATTCAAATCCACGATTCATTGTCCAAATTTCTATGTGTTAGAAAGTTCAAAAACTCTCATTCAAATTCAAATTTCATTGGAATCTATCCATTTCAGCTTCTGGAAAATTCAAAACTATATTTCCATTCTTTCCTAAATTCAGCCCACAGAGCCAAACAACCATTCCATTTCCCCTTTGATTTTCGTAGCAAGCATTCAGCCCAATCGGCCTTGTGACCCAACATCCAGACCAGCCAAAACCCTAGGGTACCTTCTTCCTCCTTGAACCAAATAGGCAGCCGCCGCCGGCCCCCTTCTCAAAATGTAAGCCAAGCACCACCCGACGCATGCTCTCCTGGAAACCAAAGATTTAAAAGCCATGAAGAAGACATCGTCCGGTGCCGGCTCTTTTGGAAACTAAAATTTGAAGGCTATGACGACCATTTACCGGTGCCGTAATGCCTCCCGAGGGCCACCAGCCTCCCTACCCCCGCCCTATATAAAGTAGCCCAGAGCACCTCCACACCTCGCCACACGCAAAGCATTCCTCTGCTCCTCCCATACTTGGCCATAGCACGCCATCGATGAGCCCCAATTCACCGCTGTCCAACCTCTCACCACCCCACCACCACGTCACCTCTCTGTCTTGGGTAAGGAGCAAAACCAAACCCCCGACATTCCCTCCTCATTTTCCCCACCTCGTTGCAAGCCGCCATGGCCCGGAGCAGGCGCTAGGCCAAGCTTCGAGCAACTTCATAGCCAGCCATGGTGGTCGGTCCACCATGGACCATGCCTGATGTGGTCCATGAGTTGGTGAACCTATTCCATGACATTTTCTATTCAAAAATAAATCCCCAGCCCAAAATCATGGCCAGTTTTACAAAGAGCCCCTGCTTTTGCCACAAATCAACACACAGTCCACCAATATTCCAAACAGCACCCCAAAATCTGAAAGTATTTCCAGATATAGCCCTAGCCACTTTCCAAAAATTACAAATAGGTCCCTGAAATTATTTTCTCCATATCTTTGCAACCGCAACTCTGATTTCAGTGATTCTCATGCCAAAATCCTCAGAATCACTTCCTCTTTCATTTCCTGCATTCATAATGCATGTTTGTTGCATATTGATTGATTGCGTACCTCACGCTTAGGTGATTTCGCTCTGGAGCCACAACAGTTTGTGGGATTTCAAGACGTTTTGTACAAGGACTCCGATCTATTCTATTGTGAGCAACGAGGCAAGTTACCTTCAACATATTGCGCTATATTTATTTTCTCTATCTATTCTATAGAACTGGAACTGCATGATGGGAAGGTCTGTTTTGCGCACCTATGTTAGGGTTTGACTAGAATTGAATTATCATTCCTTGAAAACCATAGAAGTATTTGGGTATACGTCATAGGCTCAGAATTGATTAGCCTAACATGTCCTGGTCTAGGTTTGGGTAGTTTTTATGTTACAACATTTATGCTTATGTCACCCAATCAATGTTATGGTTATTTGATCCTATTAGTGTGGAGAATAGGATTTGGGGTGATGGGAATGGAGCATGTCGATGTAATGTCGGCTGTTCAAGGCTTTTGTCCAGTGCGATGTTGGAACCATAGGGTTAGTTATCATACCCAAATCTTAGGACCGGTTCATGGGTAACACCCAGATTTTCCAAAATAAATAATAATCTATAATATATATACCTAAATAAATATTTGATTGTTGCATTTCATGCCGATGCATAATTTTTCCTTGATTGGTGAAGTGCTCTTATATTTTATTTTGCGAGTAGAAGTCATCAAAATTCAAATTTGAATTGAAAAGTAATTTTAAATAACAAAACTGACGGTGGGCCGAAACCCGGCCGGAGGTTGAGCCCGACCCAACAGCCAGCACCCACTCCCGCATGGCCCAGCTGAGAGGACGCAGCCCAGCCGAACAGTGCAGCCCAGCCAGGCGTCCCCGTCCTCGCAGCGCGAAGCAAAGCAGAGCCGAGGCAACCGGCCGCACGACGCCGCGCCCGGCCGCGCCCGCCCGACCCCGACCCCAACTTTGCCGGTGTGCGCTCATGCCTGCCCTAGACTCCACCCCAACGCCCAGTCTCCTTCCTCCGCACGGCAGCCACGGAATCGAGTACGGGAAAAATTATCCCCAACGAAACCTATCACGGGATTTTC
>VSTD030001655.1:0-12781 GCA_008808055.3 Sporobolus alterniflorus | reverse complement strand
ATCACCTGTCAAGTCCTCGCCCAACGAGAGCAGCTGCGCGAGAGCACGCACCATGTCGTGCATTGTGCACCTCGTGGTGCCGCCGTCCTCATCTTCCTTTGCCGTCTGAAGAAGGTGCCTTCCAACGAGCTCGTCATAGTACTCCTCGGCGACCTCCTCGACACTGGCGTCTGCTCTGATCTGCACAAATCCTTCGGATATCCACTGCTGCACAAGGACGTGCCTGTCGACACCAAGGTCGGAGGGGAACATCGAGCAGTACAGGAAGCATTGCTTCAGGTGGCACGGCAGATCGTCGTAGCAGAGGTAGAGCGGCTTCATGGCATCATCGGGGAGCCCCTTCACTGACCACGCCAGGCTCGCGTGCACCTCTGCCCACTCATAGGGGCTCGTGGCCCGTGTCCTCAACACGCCGGCGACCACCTTGATCGCCAGAGGCACGCCACCGCACTTGTAAACGATCCTCTCTCCGACGTCGTTCAATGCGCTGGCCGCCGCCTCGTCGACCACACGGGCCGCTGATCGGAGCAGCAGCCAACTGTCGTCCGCGCCGAGCTTCTTCACGCGGTGCACGTGGCCGGCGCCCACCTCCCGAGCAATGCTGCTGTGCCGCGTCGTGACCAGCACCTTGCTGCCGCGCCCCGCGCGCTCGAACGGCCTCCTCAACACGTCCTCCCACACCCCGCCATACCACACGTCGTCGAGCACGAGCAAGCACCTCTTCTTCTCCACCAGCCGGGCCAGCGTCCTCCCGAGATCGGCCACGCTCTCGCCGCCTGTCGTGTATCCTCCGAAAGAGTCAACGACCTGTGAGAGCAGGCCGGCTTCGGTGTGCCCCCTGGAGACGCGCACCCATGACCTCGCCTCGAAGCTGCGTCGTATCCTCTCGCTGCGGTACACCTTTCCCGCCAGCGTGGTCTTGCCAAGGCCGTCGGGCCCGACGATGGCGACGATCGTGCAGTTAGTTTGCCCGTCCGCCTCCGTTAGCCGGCCCAAGATCTTGTGCGCGTCGTCCTCAATCCTCGCACCGACGATGTCACTGTTAGGAGCCCGGGTTCCCTTCTGAGATTTCCGGTGCCTTGGTACCGTCCGCACCGGAGTGTTGCAATGATCGCTAAAGGATGGGCGGAGCTGAAGCTTGTGCTTCTCCTTCAGGATGGCCTGCAGCTTCCGGTTCAGGCTCTTGATGTCGGCGGTGATGGGCTCTTCCGCGTCGCAGCAGGAGGATAATAACCGAGGAAGAGCCTGCAGAGCACGAGAACCAATCAGCAGCAATGAACAAAGTGATCAATTGATCGTGTAGGTAGTGATGGATCTTGCCTGGTGGTGGTGCTGCTGCTGCTCCTCCTGGCCCTTGAGCCGCCGCGCCGCGACCCTGCACCGGTCCACTGCTCCGTCCGCCTCGTACGCCACGGCGCGCACGTTGGCCAGCCACCGCGCTGCGGCCTCGTCCCCGCGCAGTGCCCGCGCCTCGGCGTCCCCCACCGCGGCACCTACCCGGTCCAGCCGCGTCGCCAGCTTCTTGGCCTCTGCCGCGACGCCCATCCGCCGGCCTACCTCCCCCGTCACCACGCCGCGCCACCGCACCGCGGTGTCTGGCACGAACGCGCCGAGCACCGCGGCCATGGCTCTCCTCCCTCCGGCTCGTTCTCGGCACGACGCTTGCCACCGCTTCTGGTTACAGTTTCATTTTCGCGCCGAGACTAATTACTAGAGGGAAACATCAAAGGCGAAAGAAAGAAGCAACGCGATTAGTCAACAACCCTAATTAATTCGAAGATCAGAACGTGGTTTCCCGGGACGACGCGCGTGCAGCTGCAGCGGTTAGGCGGTCCATGATAAGGCGCAGAGAATATACTAGGATATGATGACCTCGTCATCGCAACAGTATCAAGTAAATTATGAAACGGCTTCGTCATCTCGGCCACGAATATCGACAAGTAGCATAAACTCTAACGATTGAAAGTGTACATCTGGTATTTTTTTTTGTTTCGAACGCTGCTTGCTGCAGCGCTGAGAAACCCGTACCGTGTCATGACCCACGATCACCCGTAAGGCCGTAAGTTACTGTCGAAATTGTCTAGACTTCTCTGGCTGGGTTCTGACAGATTATACACCAACATTCAACTTGAATGTTTCTCGTCAACCACCAACGAGCGGCATGAAAAAACATGATCGACCTACTACGATGCGGTACGCATATTAAACTGCATCCCGAACGATTCGTTGAGAGCCAACTAGACAACACTGGTGATGCGCTGTAATGACTTGATTTATATATTTGTTAATGTTAGATACTGCAGTGTCCCTAAAGAAATCAAACTGTTTGGTGAATCGAGTGTCATCAAGGAAAACGAGTGGAGAGGCGGAAGTCAGGAAAAAAGAAAACGAAATGAAGGGACCGAGATGGATCGATGATGATGGTGGCCTCTTGGGGGCAAAGGGTTGACGTCCCGAGAGGCGAGAGCCACTTCCAAGGGCGTACGGCTTTGCCGTGGCAGCCGTTTGGGGGTGGAACGTGTGGAGGATGGAAGAGCCGGAGAAGCTGAATGCAGTACAGTATGCTCTCTGCGCTGCAAATGTATGCGCTGTTATTTAGAGCCTAAAAGTCTTATTGGAATGCATTTTGAGCATGGAGTTTTTATTTGTCCCTATGACTTGTAACCGTTGTGCTCATGAGATGGCAAAACTTGGTTTAAACAGGACCCGGATCAACTACATGTATGCATTGATCCCCTCCCAGTAACAAATTTGAGTTTTGCTACAGTATATATAATCAATGTGGAATATTTATTTGTCTAGATGTAATAGTTAAAAACAGAGAGATATATATTCATATGTACTTTAAGTGGTGGATCAACACTAAATTAGTGCGGACTAAATACTAAAATTATTAATTTATTAATGATATAATAAAAAATAACAATTAAGATTAAAGAAAATCTTAGATTCCTCAAGGTAAAAAAATATACTGTAGTAGAACTCAACAAATTTACTGGCCCACGATTATGTTTGGGTCCAATTTCCTGAATACAGGTAGCCGAGCTTGATGTCACAAAAATCAAGAAAAATCGCCAAGACTTTTTTCTACTGATTTCAAGCATCTAGGTCTGCAAAATTCATTGATCGAGCAGCCAAATCACCACTTATTGACGTGACATGGCAACCGTGACCAGTTGGGTCGCCGTAGCCAACTCATACCCCACGAACATTAGCAGAATTTTTTTGACCCATTTATTTTATTCAGCGTGGCAACATCGGTCTAGTTTATAATCTAGCCTACTTAATTTGTTCATTTGAATGTGACATGTATATAACATAATCCATTCATTTCACCTAATTTATTTCAACCCACGTTCAAATTTGAGCCCAGTAGAAGCCAAGAATGGGAGACATGTTCCTGAAATTCGTATAAAAAAGAACAAAAATACAAGTATCGGTTAGTTCCCCATCATAAGTTGGAAAGTTTTCTGAAATACCATCGATTTGTTCACATCTAACATATGTCTGGAGTGATTTTCATAAATAATATAATAGAAGGCACACTATGCTTAGCACACCAATTACTAGTCAATAATCATCATATTAAAGCATATCCTTGATGTGTACCACATGTTTTTTTTAAGAAAAGGTGTTAACCTTTGCACCATACAAACCATCAATCAACTACATTTAAAATTAGGTGATTCAATGAGAAGAAAATTAAGCAACAAAAAATGAGATGCCAAGGAATCACCTGCGATTTGACCATTTTTTCTGTCTTTTTGCAGGAAGCAAGATTGTACCTCTATTTTTCCTTTTTTAAGGAGGGAAACATGTCTGGTGCACATGGCATATTGTTGTACATATGCACATATTGAATTTGTGCCTTTGATCTCTCATCTAATGATAACTCATCTTTTTTTATTTCAACCCTCCATGCACCAGATATACTCTCATGGCGTGTGGGAGGGTTGAAATAAAAAAAAAGATGAGTTATCGTTGGATGAGAGATGAATGTGTAGATTCAATGTGTCCATATGTATATCAAGATGTCATGTGCGCTAGATATGCTCCTTTTTTTTGAAAGATCTGAAAAATTGTTGTCATATATAAATATAAGGAGGAGAAGAGTTTATATGCACTAGAGGTGCGACAAAGCACTTACTAGCCTAGGAGCATGGGCTAAGCCACTAAATAGTAAGTGAATTACTCGCTAATTGGAGAGTTAACTTGTTGATGACCAAAATTGGCAAAGCAATGGTGATCAGATAAACCTGGTAGACCGGTCTGACCGGTAGGCCCAACCGGTCAGCCTGGAGACAGAATCAAATTCGAGATTTAGAGATAATTTAGAAAGTTTAAATGATTCCTTGAGGAGCAAAAACTCCCCACCCTATATATATGAGGGCGTACGACTGATTGAGGGTTAACCCAATCGTCAAAACACAAAATCCTTTATTTTTTATTTGCAAACCCTAACTCTCTTTTCTAAACCCTAATATCTTGTCTCCCTCCGTCCCGACGACGCTTGGAGGCAGATGTAGCTGGACAGCCGATGCTAGATCAACCCAGGACACTCCTTCCCTGACGAGGTCCCTCCCGGGAAGGGGGTTTCTGGTACAGGCGGTGGAGGTTGCACACCGGTCTGACCGGCGGCATATACCGGTTGGAGCTCTGGCGACCAGATGTTTCTGCATGAGGTCGTGTTCGTATGTAATAGCACGTTCAGGTGTCAACACACTTTCTGGTGACTCCGCTAGGGAAGATTCTTTCAGTCAACCAACTGAATCTATCTTCTTCAGACATGTCTTCTGAGATTGATTCGAAGAACGTCATCATGATGACTTTGGAGGAGATCCCAGAGGAGCAGGGCAAGGTGTTCGAGGTGCACCAACAAGCCACCGAAGAGCGTAGGAAGGCCGAGGAGGCGCGAAAGCTCTAGGAGTTTCTCGCCTGCTTCAAGAAGGAGAGGCAAGGCAAGGTCACCCAAGTCAAGGAGTCCATTCTCTCTTCTGCCAATGACAAAGCTAAGGTAATGCCCGATGTAAGTACCTCATCCCCTTCCGTTACCCCTGAGGATGTGACTGGCATGCTTAGTGATCATACTAAACATCTGTTGAATCATTTGCATTACATGCTAGAAAATGGTTTAGTGAAAATTCTTAAAACTTTGAACCCATCCTCTAATCCATGTAGTGTTTTGGGTATTCCACAAGCACCTAGTTCTTTGGCTCAGCATGAAACATTGGAAAATCATCTATACAACATGTCAAAGAACTTCACACCCAGCCAGGCGCCTCCGGTCATGAGCACATCACCTTCAAGACCGGAGACCGCTATGGTTATTAGTCCACCAATAGTGGAGCTGCTTAACAACATACCGAGTTTGGCCACTACAAGCCAAACCAACGAGCTGGCTTATTTTGTCCCACCATACCAAATAGTCGCATATAGTACTCCTCCCATCCCGCTGAGGGGCATCGGAGTTCCTCGTGGTCTGGTGCTGGATTACTACTTTAACAAATGTGGTGCATCGGATAGGGCTAATAGGACTGATCCTAGAGGGAGTTTCATTAATTCTTTTGAGGAGTGTCTAGCTGCAGTTAGGGAAGACTTTAAAAAACAAATGCAGGAACCTTCAAGGTAGAATTGTCTAACAAATCTCATGTCTATTAGAAGCAGTATCCTTCGCATTTTGATTTGATTCCATATCCTGTGGGTTGGCGCACCCCCTGACTTTGTTAAGTTCAATGGGGAGGACAATAGGACTACGTGGGAGCACGTTAGTCAATATCTAGCCCAACTAGGTGAGGTCGGTTCAATTGATGCTTTGAGAGTTCGTTTGTTTTTTTTTGTCGCTAACCGGCACCGTTTTTTCTTGGTTTTCTTCTTTGTCGCTTGATTCCATTGATTCTTGAGAACAATTGGAGCGTAAGTTTCATAATCACTTTTTTAGTATCGAGAATGAGCTTAAGTTGTCAGATTTGACATCGGTTAGGCAAAGCCGTGATGAGTCGGTTAATGATTATATTAGGAGATTTAGAGACACTAAAAAGCGATGCTTTAATTTGATGATTAGCAAAAAGGATATGGCTGATTTGGCTTTTAATGGTTTGCATTCTTATCTTTGAGAGAAGCTAGATGGTCATACATTCATTACTCTCTCACAACTCCAACAAAAGGCTTCGGCACAAAAAAATCAAAGTAAAGAAAGTAAGGATAATTTTAAACATACTCGCCGCAGTGTTAACTATGTTGATTATGATTCTGATAGTTCTAGCGATGAGTCAAATGATGTTTATGCTGCTAAATTCTGCTGGCCTTCTAAGACAAAATCTTATGCTTTTGATGCGACTCTCTCAAGCCGATTCATAAAAATCGGTAAGAAGAAATTAAATTTACTTTTGATGTAGCTAAATGTGACAAATTTTTTGATGAATTACATAAAGTTGGCTGCATTAAAATGTCTCATACCATACCTCCTTTAGATGAGTTAAAACAGAAAGCTTATTGTCGGTGGCACAACTCTTTTTCTCATGCTACTAATGATTGTAATGTTTTTCGTCGACAGGTCCAATCGACCATTAAGTCTTAAGGTGATGCAGGTGGATAGGAACCCATTAAGTCTTAATCGACCATTGATTTGGAAAACTCCAATGTGTTGATCCGACCTGAACAAGCTAAAGCGGCCAAAGGCAAGAACGTGGTCATCGGCGAAAAGCGCACTATCACCGCCGATGAGAAAAATTTGTCTCGGGAAGTGGTAGTGGAGAAGACCGCTGATGGCAAAGAGTCTCTGAAGATCGGCATCAAGGCTCCTATGCTTGGGGGGGGGGGGGGACAGGCCCAAGCCAAGATTGGAGAGGAACCTGAAGCTCCACAACCGGTCATACTAGTTCACGCAACCGGTCAGACTGGTTCAGCCGGGGGGTCCCCAGCACCACCGGTCAGACTTGTTCCTCGTACCAATCAAACCGGCCCTCGAGCCCCTGGATGGCAGAGAACCTTCAAGCCAAAGAGTCCAGAGAAGGGACGATGGAAGTCAGATGAAGGAAACTCTCAGTACAAGAAATTCAAGTCCAAGCCAACTTTTGATCTCCTATTGAACAAATGTACTCATCAGGCAGCCATTTTGAGGAATCGACCAAGAGAGAAGCGTACAAGGTCCACCCCAAGGCAGGAAACAAATAAAGTACAATTGAGGGAGGTTACTCGGCCAAGAGAAAGAGCGCAACATGAACATCCTTCGTTCGCCCCAAGTGTCTCAGAGGCGGCAAATCATCCCATAGGAGCAAATCTGGCATTCTATCTCCATTCCCTCCAATGGCACCATATGTTGATCAGCTAATGCCCTACATGCCACCTCTGCAGCAGCTCTAGTACCCGGTGTGGGATCCTCGCATGGGCATGTGGGTGCAATATCCTCTGATGCCGATGCCACCATTTCATCCAGGCTGGGGGGCACCTCAAGGAGCAAATCTGGCATGTACATGATTGATTAGGCCCTAGTCAATCTGATCTGTAAAAAAGAGTTGGCCAACCCCCAGACCAGTCAGACTGATCTGGTGAACCAGTCAGACCGGTTGAACAATAGGTTGGGCAGGAGTTCGTGTTGCAAAAAAATTCTATGAAGGGGAAGGAGAAGGTAGAACAGTCTGTCCCAGGAGGTGAAGATGTGCAGAGCAATGTTGCCAAGGAGATAATCAAAATTGTCAATAATGATGTGGTAATGGGGGATTGCTTCAAAGGGTCGGTTATCATAAACGGCTCCGCTTAGGCCCAGATCGCCAATAGCTCCAGATCCTCTCAATTGCGAGCCAATGATTATGAAGCTAGTTCAAGCAAGCCGGATCCTATGTATCATCAGCCGAGGTGGTGCCCGGGTGGCTTGACGCACACTCAGAAGAGGAAGTTGCAATGGATGCGTGACCGAGAGAAGAAAGAGCAGGAGTCGAAGCGGCTAAGGGATGAATTCTTCAACAAGCTCTGTCCAATGGCGCCTCGACAGCAGTGGAGAGCCAAGGTAGTATCCGAGGCTCTAAAGGAGACCAGGGTTGAAGCCGCAGAAGAACAAGAAGCTGCTAATGCAGAGCTACCTGTCAAGACTGAGGCAAACCGGTCTGATCGACCTGCTACACCGGTTGGATCGGTAGATGAAGGATCTGTTCAGGACCAGTCAGACCGACCCGCTACACTGGTCAGACCAGTCAAAGAAGGTTCGGTGGAAACATGAGTAGGTATTCTAGCACCTTCTCAGAGTTGTTCAGAGGTTGCAGCACCTGCAAATGATGAGGAGATGTTGGACTATGAGCCATCACCGGTACGAGTGGATATGGATGTTAACATGATTTACCTATCTTTCATGGACTATTCTCTTGTAGGTGATGATGAGGTGGTGGAGATGAGTTTTGGCCCATGTGACGCTGTATTCCAAAGGCCGAAGGACTTGGAGAACCATTTGAAGCCGTTGTACATCCGAGGACATCTTGATGGCACACCTATTTCTCAGATGCTCATCAATGGAGGCGCTATAATCAACTTGATGCCGTACTCTTTTTTCAAGAAGATGGGCAAGTTCAATGAGGAGCTGATCAAGACCAACATGGCGATCAATAACATCAGTGGTGGTGATCCCATTGGAGCCAAGGGAGTTGTTTCCATGGAGTTGACCGTAGGGAGCAAGACTTTAGCTATTGTGTTCTTCGTCACCGAGGTGCAAGGTAACTATAGCGTCATCTTAGGGCGGGAATGGATTAATGCCAACCATTGCATACCTTCTACCTTGCATCAATTCTTGATCTAATGGATTGGCAATGATATTGAGGTTATTCACGTAGATACATCAGCTTGTGTTGCTATGGTCGATTCTTCTATTTGGACGCATGAGGATGTTAAGTGTTTGTCGGGCTTAGATTTGTCAGATTATGTTTTTCTTAGTGTGTTTAAGGATGGTTTTGTACCTATTCATGTAAAGCTGGTGGAAAATCTGCTAAACCACACATGTTGTTAGATGGCTTCTAATATAGAGTGGTTGCAAAAGCGTGTGGAACACTATCAGGCTAACAAGAACGATATGTGTGAAGCTATAGAAGAAATAGAGGATTTAGATAAATTAGGTCCAGGTTTTATATCGGCTGATGCTTTAGAAGAAATAGATATTGGGGATGGCATTACTCCTAGGCCGACTTTTGTAAAAAGGGATTTAAGTGCTGATTATAAGAGTAATTTAGTTGAGCTTTTGAGAGAGTATGTTGATTGTTTTGCTTGGAACTACCAAGAAATACCAGGTTTAAGCCGTGATCTAGTCGAGCATCGACTTCCCATCAAAGCCGGTTTTAGACCCTTGAATCAACATGCAAGGCACTATAATCCTCTCATGTATGACCAAATCAAGGAGGAGATTGATCGGATGTTAAAAGCTAATTTTATTAGGCCTTGCAGGTATGCCGAATGGATTTTCAACATAGTGCTGGTGGAGAAGAAATGATCCGGTAAGATTAGAGTGTGCATTGATTTTAGAAATCTCAATAGAGCTGCTCCTAAAGATGAATATCCTATGCCTGTTGCTGATATGCTTATTAATGATGCTTCAGGACATAAGGTTCTTAGTTTTCTTGATGGTAATGCTGGTTACAATCAAATTTTTATGGCCAAAGAGGATATGTACAAAACAACCTTTAGATGTTCTGATTTTGTTGGCTTATTTGAGTGGGTTGTCGTGACTTTTGGATTAAAAATGTTGGTGCTACTTATCAAAGGGCTATGAACTTAATTTTTCATGAGTTGCTAGGCATTATTATAGAAGTGTATATTGATGATATTGTTGTCAAATCGACTGGTTTAGATTCTCATTTGACCGATTTGCATTTAGCTTTTGATAAAATGCGTCAATATGGGCTTAAGATGAATCCACTCAAATGTGTTTTTGGTGTATCGGTCGGTAAATTCTTAGGTTTCATTATTCATGAGCATGGCATAGAGATAGATCCTAAATGGGTGGAGTCAATAAAGAAGTTAAAAGCTCCTACATATAAAAAGGAGTTACAAAGCTTCCCCGGTAAGGTAAATTATTTGAGACGGTTCATATCAAATTTGTCGGGAAGGGTAAAGGCTTTCACTCCTATTCTTCGGTTGAAAAATGATGCTGAATTTATTTGGGGAGTTGAGCAACAAGCGGCATTTGAAGAAATTAAAGAATATTTGTCTACGCCGTTGGTTCTCAAGGCGCCACAAAGCGGAGTTCCTTTTCGATTATATATTGCTGTTGAAAATGATGTAATCGGAGCCGTTTTGACCCAAGAAGCTGAAGGAAAGGAGCATATTATTACTTATGTGAGCCGATGACTATTGGATGCGGAAACAAGATATCGATTTATTGAGAAATTATGTTTTTTTGCTCTATTATGTTTGCACTAAGTTGAGACACTATTTATTATCTAGCACTTGTATAGTAGCATGTCAAACTGATGTTATTAAATATATGTTGCATAGGCCTATTTCGAGTGGTAGACTTGGCAAATGGGCTTATGGTTTAATTGAGTATGATTTGGTTTATGAGTCATTGAAATCAATTAAAGGCCAAATTGTTGCTGATTTTATTATTGAACATCGGGTTGCCATATATCATGATTTAGATGTTAGTCTCATTTTGCTTACTCCATGGAAACTATATTTTGATGGATCAGCTTGTAGTGATGGGCAAGGTATAGGAATTGCTTTTATATCCCCTAATAGTGCATATTTTGAGATGGCAAGCCGATTAGAGCACTTTTGCACTAATAATTAAGCCGAATATGAAGCTCTTCTTTTCAGTTTAGAAATTTTAGAATCTATGGATGTGAAACTTTTCGAGGCTTTTGGTGATTCTTTGCTAGTGGTACATCAAGTTTCTAGAAAATATCAATGCTTAGATGGATCTTGATAAATGCCTAGATATCATTGCTAGATTTGATGAATTTTCCATACATCATATTTATAGGTATGAGAATAGTAAGGCTAATGATTTAGTGCAACAAGCATCTGGTTATAATGTTAGTAATAGGAATTTCAGTATCACTAGAAAACTGATGCGCATACATGTGCAAAATCAGTCTCTATCTGTTCCGGGTGCAGAGATCGGTCTGACTGGTAGTCCAATCGGTCTGACTGGTGTGCCTGGCGCTCAAAGCGGTCTGACCGACACACCAACCAGTCTGATCAGTCCTACTATTCCTAACAACCCTGTTTTAGAGAATTCAGCTTCTAGTAATTTAAAACATGACAAGACCAATTATTGATTGGAGGAGACCTATTATTGATTATTTGTAGGATCCAAGTCACAAAGTTGATAGAAAGATTCAGCGGCTTGCTTTCAAGGTTACATTGGTAGATCGGGAATTGTATCGTTGAACTGTGGATGATTTGCTTTTCAAGTGCTTGGATTTGGATCAAGCTAAAGTGGCTATGGATGAAGTTCATAAAGGAATTTGTGGTACTCATCAATCGGCTCCTAAAATGAAGTGATTACTATGAAGAGGTGGGTTTTATTGGCCTACTATGATTGCCGATTATTTCCGATACTAAAAAGGATGCGAAGAGTGTCAGAAGTTTGGTAATATTCAATTAGTTCCTGCTACTATGATGCATCATATTATCAAGCCATGGTCATTTAGAGGTTGGAGATTGGATTTTATTGGGCAAATACATCCTCCGTCTTCAAAGGGGCATCACTTCATGCTAGATGCTATGGATTACTTCACCAAATGGACCGAAGTTGTTCCTCTCAAGAATATGATGCACAAAGAGGTAATTGAGTTTATTACAGAACATATTATTCATAGATTTGGCATTCCTCAAACTTTGACAACCGATCAAGACACTTCATTTGTATCTGGTCAAGTTAGAGAGTTTATTGAATCCTACAAGATCAAATTGCCCACTTGCTCTCCATATTATTCTCAAGCTAATGGTCAAGATGAATCAAGCAATAAGACTTTGATTAAGCTAATTAAAAAGAAAATAGAAGATAATCCGAGGAGATGGCATGAAGTATTATCTGAGGCATTATGGGCTCATCGTATATCTAGACATGGTGCTACTAAAGTCACTCCTTTTGAGCTTGTTTATGGTCAAAAGGTCATTTTACCCGTAGAGGAGAATCTGGCTGCCTATAGGCTGGCTAAGCAAAATGAGTTGTCCGCTGTCGATTATCATGATTTGATGATGGACAATATTGATGAAGTTACCAGGAAGAGGTTGCAAGCTTTGAAGGAAATTGAGAAGGACAAAATTTGAGTTGCTAGAGCTTATAATAAGAAGGTAAAGTTAAAGTCCTTTCAAGTAGGCGACCTCATTTGAATGACCATTCTGCCTATCGATACCAAGGATCATAAGTTCAGAAAATGGTCTCCACATTGGGAAGGACCATGTACAATTGTGAAGGTAGTCACTGGACATTTTTATATGTTGAAGATGTTATGAGGTGAGCACCTTCCTAGAGATCTTAATGGTAAATATTTGAAAAAAATATGTTACCCAAATATATGGTAGGACGCTTGAGTAGTAAAGGTCGACGTTTTGCCATCTCCCTTAGGAGAAATAAACGACCGATGTCATGCCATCGACCTTAGCAATTTTGGTATAGAAGTGTGTTTTTAGTATGCAAGCATTACTAAAAATAGGGGGCATGTATTGATGACCAAAATTGACGATGCAAGGGTGATCGGATAAACCTAATTGATCGCTCTGACCGGTAGGCCCAACTGGTCAGACTGGTTAGTCTGGGAACAGAATCAGATTCAAGATTTATAGATAATTTGGG
>VSTD030001654.1:0-12781 GCA_008808055.3 Sporobolus alterniflorus | reverse complement strand
CCCCCCCCCCCACGGCGCTGCACACCGCCGTGATACGCGAGATCGTCCAGCTCCGGGTCGGGGACAAGGTGCCCGCTGACATGCGCGTCGCGCGCCTTGCCTCCTCCATGCTCTGCGTCGAGCAGGGCTCGCTCACCGGTGAGATGGCCTCCGTCAACAAGACCTCACGCGCCGCCGCCGCCGACATCCAGGCCAAGGCCAGCATGGTCTTCACTGACACCACCGTCATCAATGGCAGTGCCGTCTACCTCGTCGTGCGCACCGGCATGGTCACTGAGATCGGCAAGATCCACACGCAGATCCACCAGGCCGCGCAGGAGCACGATGACGCCCTGCTCACCAAGAAGCTCAACGAGTTCGACGACGCGCTCACAAGGATCATCAGCCTCGTCTGCGCCCTCATCTGACTCATCAACGTCATGTACTTCCTCACCTTCGACCTCGCTGCCGCCTGGCGACCCACCAATGTTCGCTTCTCCTTTGCCAAGTGCACCTACTACTTTGAGATCGCTGTCACGCTCGCTGTCGCCGCCATCCCCGAGGGCCTGCCTGCTTCTCCTTCGCCAAGTGCCCGCCTTCTACTACTCATCAATCTATCACGGGCACCTAGCTCACATGAGACGTTCAGCAACCCACAAATACGGTTGGCATAGCCACTGCAAGAAAAAACAAAATCAGCACATCAAGTTGTGCATTCAGATTTCAGGCACCTGCATACTAGAAAGGCGTGAACTAATTCTCACAACAGAAAGGAACTGAATTCTGATTAAAAGCATAGGTGATACCACTGCTTCAATTTCAAATACTCTGAATCTAAAACATGAACTATGAATTCAGTTCTCAAAAACTGAAAGCCATAATGTAAGAGTATTGCTCATGCTCAGTAACATGGAGGGGGCATACAACTTGGAAAAGAGCATCCAATGTGATGTGAGGATGATGTGTGGGTCTAGTGAGTGTTATTTGTCATGCCATGCACGACCTCGATGTTGTTGAGCAAATTTTATCTATTATGATGTATTCTCGTGAAAGAATTTTTCATCTCTATTCAAACAAACTACTTAAAACTGTCATCAAACAATTTAAAAAACACACAAGGAACTAGAGAGTATTCTGACTGAAGCATGAGTATAATGAATAAAAAGATTTTCCATTCGATAACCACAGAGAGATACAAAGGTCAAATGAATTCATCCAGAAGTACATGAATAGTATATGCACAGGAGATACAAAGGTCAAATGAATTCATCCAGAACTGAAGATGGTCATAGTCTGTGGTGAGGTTTCTCTGGTCCTAACCTACATGCATCTTTGCGTGGAGGACTGCAGATGGTGATGGAAAGCTTTCTTTGCTTCTGGTTCTGTCGCATTCTACGTGTTCCTGTACTCGATCAACTACCTGGTGTTTGATCTAAGGAGCCTGAGTGGACCTGTCGCTGCAACACTGTACCTTGGCTACTCCTTGATCATGGCTCTAGCTATCATGCTCTCCACCGGCACCATTGGGTTCCTGCTCTCATTCTACTTCGTTCACTACCTCTTCTCATCTGTCAAGATTGACTAGATGTGCCCACCCCTTCCTGCTGCAATAGACTAACCTGATCCTGGCCATAGTTACCCCTTACAAACACTACACAATAATACCAAACTGAAGAATTATGGATACATGGCAAAGTCCATGGCTTTTGGCCCTGATTAATTCGATCATTTAGCATAGCACTATTACTAGAGTCCCAACGGGCGCCGCTCGACGCAGCATGATGGGGAGAGGGAGAGAGAGAGAGGACCTTGCGGCGTGGGGGAGGCGGTGGTGTCGTCAAGGCGCGGAGAAGGACCGCGCGTGGTGGTCCACTGCGGAGGAGGAGCACCGGCGTCGGGGCCGCGAATGGGGTGGAACGCTGCCGGGCGGCCGGGCAGGAGGCCGGTTGTCGGCGAGCGCCGTCCTCAGGCGGACGGAGAGGACGGCCGGGGCGGCGGGCGTGGCCGGGCGGGCGTCGTAGTAGGCGGGGGCACGGCGCGCGTCGTCGGAGCTGAAGGCACGGCGATGAAGATCTGAGTAGAGTACGAGGAAACACCTGGAGTACCTCTCCTTCAGGCAAAAGTACTAAATTACTCCTAGCTATAAATTATTAATTTATTAATAATATAATAGAAATTAACAGCTGTATGTGTCCTTTGCTTCTCCTGATTCCCTGAATCCAGCTGCACCTGCTGTTGGTCATCAAATCATATTCTTACTTATTGAACTTAATTATATATGCAAATTATAACTTGACATTTCTTTGGAAGATCATAAAAGCTCATGTCAGCGTCCACCGCTGCACTGCCACTGTCGACTTCATGGAGGGCAAGTACCGTCCATATCGAGCAACAGTCAATGATGATCGGATGTATCATCATGCCAAAAAGGTTGCAGAAACCTTGCTTGGTCAGGACAATGTGAGGATAGATGCCCCACTTATGGCCGCTGAGTATTTTGCATTCTATGCCCAGAGATTTGCAGGTGCGTACTTCATGATCGGAGTTCACAACCACATCATGAAGAAGTTTCATCCCCTGCACTCTCCATACTTTGTGATTGATGAGGATGTGCTTCCGGTAGGAGCTGCATTTCATGCTGCTGTGGCCATGGAGTACCTAAATAAGCACACAGCCGCAGCAAACTCATCTGAAAAAAAAATATAATGTGCCACTGATGAATTAATATGTGAAGAAATAGTCAGTGCACATGTGAAAACTTAGTAATTTGAACTTTTTTCCCACATGATCTTTTCAAAATTTACCCTGTTTTGCACAGTTTCTGGATAGGGCTAGGAACTAGGAACATGCAAACAATGCTCAGGGTTGCATTGTAGTAATTGGAGTGCGGTGCGATTTAGATAAGCTTACGAATGTGCCTGACAAGTGTACATTAGCTCATCTATGTGCAAGGAATGATGTCATGTTTAGCAGGAGCATACGCCAGTGACTACGGTTGACGGTTTCTACAGAGCATACCCCAACGCCGTCGCCATCATCTCTTCCGCCGGGCATTGATTACTTCAACTAGCCATCCCAACACGTCCCGTTAGGCGCTACCATCCTGCGTTGAGAATGTGGCAGTGGGACTAGGTGGTGGGGCTGGTGGCTGCCTGGGCCGGACGGTAGCGTCTGACGATACCGCTCACACTACCAGCTGTCGTTAGGGTCGGTGGGTGATAGTGACGCGGTGGCACGTGATTGGTTTGTTTAAATTAAAATTTGATCATTTGAATAAGAATTCAATCGTTTAAATTGAAAAACTAATCGTTTTTATCGTTATAGCTCCAAAAAAATCTGAAAAAAAATCTTAAAATGTTTAAATTTTGTCCCCCCATCCCATAATACCCCCTCATGGTTTAAGCTCATTTCACTTCCCTTTCATCACATTTTCGCTCTCTTTCTCACACACACACAATGTCTTTATCCAACTCAAATGAAATGGAGGATCAACTCACCATGGCGTTTTAGGGCATCATGGAAGAAGCCATGAGCAAGTTGCAAGCGGAAGAAGCCGCGGCTGCCGCGGCTTCTTCGTCAACACAAGGGACAAAGCGTCGTCGACGACACGTCAACCATGATTGTGAAGCGGCTCATTTCAGGCCGTGGCACGACTACTTCGACGACGATTGCGTGTACCCCCTGTCCTATTTCCGCCGGAGGTATCGTATGTGGAGGACTCTTTTTTCTAAGCATTATGCATAAGCTTAGTGAAACATCTCTGTATTTTGTGAGAGGTATGATGCAACTGAGGTATGATGCAACTGGTCATGCTGGCTTGACTACGTTGCAAAAGTGTACCGCTGATCTACGTCAATTAGCTTATGGCATGGCCGCAAATACTATAGATGAGTATCTGAAGTTAGAAAAAAATGCCGCTCTAGAGTGTCTAGAGTATTACTGTTCGGACATCATTGAGTGTTTTGGAGATGAGTTCTTACGTCATCCTACTGTCACTGATACTCAGCGTTTGCTAGACAAGGCAGAAGAGCGTGGATTTTCTAGTATGTTAGGGTGTATAGATTGTATGCATTAGCAGTGGCACAACTGTCCAGTAGATTTGCAGGGCCAATTTACATGGGAGGATATCAAATATCCTACAATCATCCTTGAAGTTGTTGCTTCTCATGACCGTTGGATCTGGCATGCTTTTTTTGGAGTCACCGATTCTAACAATGACATTAATGTGCTCAATCAATCTCCATTGTTCATTAATGTCATAAAAGGATGCACTCCCGCAGTGTCCTTCACTGTTAATGGTCGTAAGCACCATATGAGATACTATCTCATCGATGATATATATCCCTCCTGATCGGTATTCGTGAAAGGTGTCCCGGTTCCTCAACAAGAGAACTATTGATTATTCTCACTGAAGCAAGTATCAATGAGAAAAGATGTGGAGTGTGCTTTTGGCCTACTGAAGAAGAGGTTCAACATACTAGCCATCTCTGGCCGATCTTAATCTTAGCGCATTCTCGATTTGATCATGCATGCTTGTAACACCCCGTGTTACAGAAACCCTAATTAAAGTCATTAGCAAATGATTAGGTGCTAACACGATCCTAAATCCAAAAGTGGAATTCAAAAATTAAGTCTAGATTTCAAATTATAGCAAAATCAATCCACGTTCCATTTTAAAAGGAAATTTAAATTTCTGATCCTCTTTTGCTGGAAATTTATTTTTCCTTGCAATGAGATGTAGCAAGGAGCTTGTTAACCAAATTTCATCAAATTCCAAGATTTTCAAGTGAATTTCTATGGAAATTCAACTCATCGAAGGTTTTCTGAATTTTAGTTCAAAATCCATTCAGAATATGAGGAAGTTTCTATAAACAAAGTTGTTCCCCATCTCAAACTCTTTCTAGCCATATTTTATTTCAAATTTTTGGAGCAAGGGAAGGTATCTTTCGAATCAGCCAAAATTTGGAGGAATTTGAATTTTATTTGAACCGTTTGAATAGTTTTGAACCGGTTTCAAACCGAGTTTAAACCGCGCCACCCGGCACTGTGCTGGCCGGGCCCGCCTGTCGGCACCCCATCACCGCTCGGCCTCTTTTTCCCGCTCTCTCCCACACCTCGGCCGCTAACGCCCAGCCCCGCCTCGCACCGGTCCCGCTCGTCCACCGCGTTCACCCGCATCGCCACGTAATCCACGCCCGCCGCCCTCCTCTGTTCACGTTGCAACGGTGCCGCCCACACCCGCCAGTTGGGGGCCATTGCCGGCCGCCCTGCGCTGCTGACCGCCGCGCCAGGCCCCCCTCTCTCCTCCTTCTCCCGCCTCCACGAGGATGCGCCCACGCCGACCCCCCCCCTTTTCCCTCTCTCTGCTCGCGCCATCGAGCCGATTTCTTTCAAAATGAACGTCGGCAACCATCCTGTCCCCGTTTCACCCCTTCCCCTCTCGTCCATGCCTGAGCCACCGTAGTTGTGCGCTGCCTTCCCAGTCCAACCTCCCCATAGCTCTCCCGGGCACCGGGGCCCCGTCAGCCGTCGGGATTTGGCTGGCGCCGCCGCTCTCCTCCCTTTCCTTGGTGCACCACCCTCCAAGCCTCTCCTCTCCCAATCCGCGGCCCTCACTCACCTCCCTCTCTCCCTCTGACCTGCAGGGTGCGTCGCCGATCATCGGGGACCACCGGAGGCCACCGGTGTCATCGGAGCACCCCCGAGCTGAAGCTCTTCCTCCGCCTCGACGTCGCCCGCCCGCTCCGGTGGGTTTCCTCCATCCTCGGGACGTCCATGCACTTCCCGTGCAACACCGCAGCTCTAGGCATCGGTCCCGCAGCACCTAGGGAACTGGCCCGCTAACGGTGACCGCGCCATCGTGCGAGGCCAGAGAGCGGTGACCGCGTGGTGGGCGTGCTCGGCGCGCCCTTGCATCGCGCTCGTAGGCCGGCCGTGCAGCAGGCCGCCGCGCCACCGGGACGTGGGCCGGTTTGAGGCCCGGCACTGTGCGGGCATATTTTTAATCTTTTCCAAATTAGTTAAATAGCAGAAAATGGTTGGAACTTCCAAAATTTGTATAAACTTGAAGGAATGTCCAAAAATTGCAAATTAAATTTTGTATGAATCCCATTGAGCAACTCTACGCAGTGGGTTTGACCAAATTTACATTTGTGCAGTTGCATGGTACAAAATTACAAGAACCCAAATACTAAAGTAATTATTTACAAATATCTAAAGTTGATAATGTTCTAAAATTTTGCATACATGTTCACATCATGGGTAGTAGCTCATACAAAACTTTTCATAATTAATTCCTACTTAGAATAAATTCTAGGATTTAATCTCTGTTCCTGTAGTAAAGAATTTGTACAAAATAATTTAGGATTAGAAAAATATTAATTCTAGGTGTAGAACTTCCTTGCACTGTTTAGAACCTGTATAAAATAAGAGAACATGATTAGATCAAGAAATCTCATGTTATTAAATTTCTAAATTGTAATTAAATTGCAAAAATACTAAAAATGCTAGGGGTGAATTAGTAAATGGCTTGTAAGGGTTAACATGAGTAATTAGTGCATGATCATGCATCTTACCACTCTTTGCACCCCATGCATTGCATTTATGTTAGTGTCTCATAAGTGCATAATTGTGATAGACCACGAGGAGCAAGGACTCGAGGAAACGCCGGAACCAGCACCCGTCGAGATTGGTAACTATGAGCAAGACCAAGGCAAGCCCCGATGCATCTAACCACCATTCCTTGAGTTTATTTTACCCACTTTTATTTTAATTATGATCCTTGGACGTGCATTAAGTTATAGGAGTTGAATTGATACCTAGTTGCATTACGACAACCTTTCAATCTATCCTTGCGACCCCTATTACTAGAGATATGTCGTTAGCTATGACTAGGTGTAGATGTAGGCTACGGTAGATGGCCGAGTGGTCAAAAGACCACGTGGTGGCCATAGGTTCTTTAAACTCAACACTTTGGTCTAATTGATGCAACTTGGTTGAATTGGAGACCGGGCGGGGCCCTTAGGTGGAAAGTGGAGACATATGGTCGGGAAGGTCGGGGAGTGATATGAGGCAAGCAAGTACCTCCAAGGTTGTAGCCTCCGCCTGTGTCGGTTAAGGACCGATGGGTTGGCCCCGTGAGAAAGTATTGAACGTACCTATCGCATGTTGGTGTTTATGAGCCCAGCAAGCCTAGCAGCCGGTTGTTGACAGATGGTTGACTTTCTCCATTGCTTCGTTGGTTGGCTCGGGAGAGAAACTGGGCACGGACCTATGGATCGGTCAGCCGACGTGCTGTGGATTGTGTCGGGAGCCCCATTTCTCGGGAGCAGTGACTCTGTCCAATGCTGTCGGTGACTCGTGAAGGGTTGCTATATATGGACCACATGAGATACATATGGTCCTGGACTATACACAGACTGAGTGTGGAAAGCGTGTGTCATGTTGATCGGGTTTTCCCCTACAGGGTGTACATCGATTCGAATCACCGTGACTCTCGGATATGAGTAACCGCTTGTTTGTGGCAGTCAATCACGTAGATAACTTAATGGCATGGTTTTTGGCTTAATATGAACTTGTGATGCTTTACTATAATCACTTGATTGCAACTCTGGATTGATTAGTTTAATAAGCAACAGTTAGTTATAATGATTTGAATATAGCTGGTTCATAAAACCAAGTAATAGAATTAACTTGTGTAGAGCTAAAACTTGAAAGGTAAGGATGCACTATTAGCGTGGGTTTGGCATAGTATAGAGCTTCTCCTATTCAGCCTTTGCATGCTTGGAGTTGGCTATTTATGACCACATTGATGAGTCAGTCCTGCTGAGCTTTAGTTGCTCAGGCTTTGCTAATGGATTTAATTGTGTGCAGAGATATCTGAGTATTGTGACTACTGTGGCAAGTGGGTGTGGCCTAGTGGTGAGCTTGAGGACTAGGAAGAGATTTGGGAGCCCACCCCATGAGCAATAGCCGAGGACTTCGCATCATAGGGCCGATGCAGGGCCTTGTATCACCGAGTGATAGTATTTTGGTTTCGCTTCCGCTATGTTTTTAAACTCGAACACTTCATTATCTATGCATTTCTTTTGTAATTCAAGAACTCATGTAATAACTCTTTATTCGGGTCATGTATGTGATGTATTATACGTCAATGCTTCGGTGTTGACACCTCGAATGGATCCTGGTTAGGACTAACCACCCTTGCTTAGGGGTGGGATGTCACAGCTGGTATCAGAGCCGTATGAGTATAATACAACATTGACGGCCATATTTTCAAAAAAAAACCTTGGGTGAGGATACGCTCCAATGTCTATCTAAGGACTATAATAGTCTTGACAGTTGACAAGCTAACGGGGATTTACTTTCGGTATTTACTTTCTGCAAATTACTTTCTGTAATGACACACCTACGCCAAGCTAAGAAGGTAAGTATCCTCTTGCCGGGTGATGTGAACTCCAGACCCATTGCCTCAAGGTGAGATTTGTTTGAGGCAATCCCTATTGTGTGGTAGGGGCTGACGTGCGACAAGTCACGACCGCGTACCCAGGGTGAGTAGAGAACTGGGAATATCTTGTGGCCACTTGCATAAGACATGAATATGTTCTTGTGACGTATGCAGCAATGTCTACACAGCATTAAACACATGAGCATCACTTGAGGGATAAGTGGTAATGTATGTCATATGTGTATATTGTGCCCTTCTACAGGTACGCTAACTACGATTGTGTAAACTAGTTTCGCTAGAACTGACTATGGGGATGAGTGCGACCGCCACCGACTATACGTACACCATATATATTAGGCAAATTTTTCTTCTGGTGAGGAACAGATAGGACCGACATATTGCATGAGTCGCATATGCATGTGCATGGCTGAGTTGAACTGGAAAAACAAACCGAAACCAACTCGAAGACAACTCAAACCCGAAAATCATAACTCGTAATGCTATACAACTTCAACTGGTCTTAACTTCCTTATTTGAAATCGAAATTTTGAGTTTTACCCACAGTTAGAAAGCTTATAAAATTCTCTAGGAAATTGGTATTCAAGTTCCCCCAGAATTCTTCTAGAAGTGGGCTTAAAGTCCAAAATTGTCCAGATGGTTTAGTCTGTCCAGAACTGACACCTCCCCTAACTTTCAGTTATCATAACTCCTGAACCTTTGGTCGGATGGGGGCGTATTAATGTTTTCTGGAAAGGTCTTAAAATTCTCTATCACTTTTATATTGTGTGTTTTTCCTGATTCTGCTCCAGTTTCAGTTAGCAGAGTTTTGCGAGATCGTCGTCAGTTGAAACAGAATCTGAGTTAACGTTTTGTTGTCATCGTGTTGTATTTGGAGTTTTGGTTTGTTGTCTCTGTTCGATGGATGAAATGTTGATTCATTTCTCTCTTGTTTTTGACAGATGGATGACTACCCCTATGCCACCCTTGGAGCCGACGGATGGTTCCGTTGTGATGGGTTGCACCGCCCTGGTTTTTCCACCCTACTCTGGAACGTGTTGCACCGCTTTGGCTACACGGGGATTCCCGTGTACCGTGGTCATTCGTACCATCAGTTTGGGCTGGGGCATTGCAAGGTCCATGTGGACATTTCAGCCCACCCCACCGACCTGACTATGACGGCTTGGTTTACCATGGCTCGGGGTGACAACCTCAATGACACTATAGAGAAGGCTGCCCACCACGCCCTCATGAAGTTCTGTGAGTGCCACCTACCGGTCCTCGGTGACACCGCCATCGCCTTGCTCCCCATTCAGAATGAGGGCAACACGGTGTGGAGTGAGCGCGTGGCTGCCGTTGGTGACCCCGAGCTTCTGACCCACCATGCAGGTTGGGCGCTTACAGCACGCTACTCCCAGCATGTGAGCTCCTTGCTTCAAGAGGTCACCGTGACGGGCGCTCACCTGCGCCTCCGCCTGGAGGAGTACGCTGGCCAGGTGAAGGCCCAGAACAACGCCATCAAGGACATTCAAAAGGGCAACCGAGAGCTCCTTCAGAAGAATGCCCACCTTGAGACGCACGTTAAAGAGCTTAACGATGAGTTGATGAGGACTTATCGCAGTCGTGACTTCAAGGCCGACAACCTCAATGACACCCGCACCCGACTGCAGCACACTCAGGATGAGCTGACCGTCGCCCAGAGCTACGTCCACCACCTCGAGACTGAGCTGCACAAGAGAGACGAGCAGCTGGAAGCGAGTCAGGCTTATGCCGCAGACTTGCAGCACGAGGTGGAGCACCTGCAGGAGTTGATCCCTCTGGAGCCCGAGGAGCCGATGGAGCCCGAGGAGAACCCTAAGGAGATCGAGGGCATGTCTGGTGTGGATGACGACTAGGCTGCCCCGATTGTGAGACTATCAAGGATCCTGCGAGTTCCTAATAATCTCCATCGGTCTTCTATTTTGATCTCGTAGCACTAGTAGCTAGAGTTAGCCTTGGTCAAGAGGATGCGGTAGTTGTGGATGTGACCTAGGACCTTTTGTAATGGATATACTCGTGTGGACCACTGTTATGGCATCATATAAACCTGTGGCAATTGTTGCTCTTTCGGAAACATTTCTGCATGTGTGCTGTGTTCCGACACTCATAACGTTTTCGTCGTTTATCAGATTTTGGCATATGAGTAATGACTCGAAAGTGTAAGAAGTTATCTATGAGTTTTCTGTTGCGAGTTTTCTGGAATGGCGATGCCTCTATGGTCAAACTTGCAGTTTTTGCAGGTTGCTCAAGTCTGATAGCACTGACTTATAACAGCTTGGCTGATGTTCAAAAATCCATAACTCTTTGACTGTTTATCGTATCAGTGAGTTTAAATACCCGTTGGAAAGCTAAGAAACATCTCTACGATTTTCATGTTTATGCTCAAACTTGATTCTGGTCGTACGGACAGTAAAACTGGAAACTTCTGTTGACTGTACGGTCAGGACAGAGTTACCGTTGTATTCCGTTATTGTTGAGTTGTCACCTTTACCATTGCTTAAGTTTGTCTTATTGCTGAGTTTGATTTTTAAGCTAATGGTAACATGTTTGCATGGCAGAATGATAAACACTCACAATGGACGGGCTGGGGCCGAGAGTGCCCAAGGAAATGGGAACCCGCCTCCACCACCAAGTTTGGCTTAAGCGATCGCCTCAATCCTTGAGTCCCATGATGAGCAAACCGAGTTGTTGCGGTAGCTCATGGCCAACTCTGCTCGTGGGGGCAATGGGGCAAGAAATGCTCCTGCTCCTGCTCCTGCTCCAGCTCCTACCACCTACAATGACTTCGTGGTCACTCACCCGCCGCTATTCACTAAGGCAGGAGAGCCTCTTGAGGCTGATCACTGGCTTCGGGTGATGGAGTCCAAGTTCGGGCTCTTGCGCTGCATTGAGGTGCAGAAGACCCTCTTCGTCGTGCTGCAATTGCGTGGTGACGCCAACGCGTGGTGGGCCAACTACACCGCCACTCACCCCACGGACTACCAAGTGTCGTGGGCTGAGTTCTGTGATGCCTTCCGCACCCACTACATCCCCGCGGGCATGATGAGGAACAAGCGCCAAGAGCTTATGGATCTCAAGCAAGAAGGAAGGTCTGTGCACGACTACTTCAAGCAGTTCAACCACCTTACGCAGTATGCGCCGGACCAAGTGGACACAGATGACAAGAAGAAGGACCGCTTCATGATCGGTCTCTCCACCAAGCTACAGGAGTGCATGACGCTCAACACTGTAGGAACATTTCTAGAGTTTGCCAGCAATGTCATGATCATGGATGATGCAATTCACGCCCACAAGGAAACCAAAAAGAGGAAGGTTGTGGCACCTCCATCCGGTAGTGGTCCTCCGAAGTACTGGATGTTGTACCACCACGACTCCACCTACCCACCCCGATAGCCGCAGTAGCACCAGTACCAGCGTCAGCCACAGTAGTGGGCTCCCTGCCCACCTCAGCATCAGCACCAGCGGGCTACACCTAGGGCTCTACCTCCACCTTCGGCTGTGCTGCTCCTACCTACACCACCGACCGCTGGGGCCACCTCCGGTCACACCTGCTTCAACTGTGGTCACTCGGGCCACTTCACTGGGGAGTGCACCACGCTAAAGAAGAATGCCACTCAGGGCCATGTCACTCATCCATCACGTGGTCCACAGAAGGTGGTTGTTGCGAAGACTGGCCGCATCAACTATACAACCATGGAAGATGTTCTCGAGGGTGAGCAGGTCCTCGCTAGTATGTTCTCCTTGAACGGACACCCCATTGTCGTTCTTTTTTATTCCAGTGCCACTCATAATTTCATCAATAAAGCATGCACCAAGAGTTGTCAGTTGACCATCACCCACCTAGGCACACCATATATGATTAGTACCCTAGGAGGGAAGATGGTCACCCAATATCTAGCTAAGAACACCCCTCTCAATTTAGGAGGAAAGGTATACAAGACTGGCCTGATTCTTCTGGATGGCCAAGGGATTGACGTGATACTAGGAATAAACCGGATGAAGGAATTTAAGGCTCTCCATGACATTGCCGCCCGCACGATGCACCTAGAGTCTCCCACTCATGGCAGTGTTGTCCTAAAACTCCCGTCACCAACCTCCATAGCTTCAACATTTTATCATACAGCTGCTCAGAATCTCGAGGACATTCCTGTGGCCTGTGAGTTTCCTGATGTCTTTCTAGAAGATATATTGGGTATACCTCCGGATTGGGATGTAGAGTTCATCATTGAACTACATCCCGATACCACACTTATCTCCAGACGACCATACAAGATAACACCCAAGGAGTTAGCTGAGTTGAAAGTTCAATTGCATGAACTA
>VSTD030001653.1:0-12785 GCA_008808055.3 Sporobolus alterniflorus | reverse complement strand
TACCACGCGACCATCTTGCATGAGCACACATCCTAAACCTTGACCTAACGCATCACAATAGATAGAGAACGGCTTCTCCATATCAAGCATTACTAATATCAGAGGGGTCATCCACTTGAACTTCTTGTCCTTCACGAGCAGCTCGATCATGGGCTTGCTTATCTTTGAAAATCCTTCAATAAACCTTCGATAATATCCAGCCAATTCAAGAAAACTCATCAGCCACCTCGAGCACCAGGCCACAAGCCTAGGAAGTTGAACCCTTAAGGTCACCTTGTTCGTCCTACCTCACCCGTAGTCACCCGACGACCTCCTCAAGACGGGCAACCAGGTCGGTCTGGTCACCCACCAATTCGAGAACAAGGTCACAGATCTCTGAACCAGCAGCCTCGAGATGTAAGCATCGGCCTGCTCGCTCTCAAAATTGGACAACTATCTCTCCAACAATGCCTACATGTGGAACATCGACAGGTAGGTGCCCGAGAATGGCCTGGGTGGCCAGAGACACCACCGCGCAGAGTGTGGATAACTGTGCATCAACCTTGGTGTGCTAGGCCGCCGCAAAATGCATCCCCTCATGCAAGGAGGTCAGCGGTGGAGCACCGATTATGGCGATGCACAACTCAGAACCCCTGATGTTCAGGAGTGTGAGCTCATGAACCAATCACTCGCACTGTTCCTCAGCATCCTCCCTCCGATGATGGGCCATGGACACCTCGGCCTCCAGACCCAAAATCCTCTCTTCAGCAGTGTCTTTAGCCCGGCATATAGTCGCAAGTTCATCCCCTAAATTGGAGGCCCTCTGGGTTGCTTCGACCGCCTCCCCACGGGAGGTTACCAGTAGTGTAGCTCTCTCCCAGGCCATCCCCTCTGCCTGGACGACACGGGCTCTTGCCATCATGGCAGCCGCCTGCACCAGGGTCACCTCTTCTTGAAGCTTCACCATCTCGACCATGTCCTGAGCAAGTCGCTACAAAAGTAATCGGAGGCGGGGCGGTGTCAGGCAAAGAAGGAAGAATCAGGAAAGGTTGGGTAGAGAAATTTTCTCAAACATACCCGTGTCGACTGGAGGACGTCCTGACCCATCATAGCTAGTGCCTCCTATAGAAGCTGGTGCGTTGATTTGCCTTGTGAGTAAGCCAGTTCTGTGCCCCCCGCCACTTGCCCCTAGTCGGTGGGCAAAACGGGCAGTTGGGGGAATCCCAGCAGCCCCAACTCCTCATTTCGTAGAACCACAGCATCAGAAGACTCGGGAGCAGTAGGCATGTCACTCATGGTGGCTTTTCGAGGTGGATCAGAATCAGGTCCTCTCGAAGCCTCCACCCGTGCAGTCTCACTTGCGGATGAGGGGGTCGGGGGCTCTGGCTGGGCAGCTGAACGACGAAAACTCAAAGCTCCTAAGGTGTGTTTCCTATCCAAAAGCTGTCAATTTCCTGGTTCAGGCGCAAGAAGTGGCGAGCAATAGAGTAGGCCTATAGTATTACACATCCATGTACGGGGCGGATGGTGGCAAGCAGGCTTTGGCACAGACCTTCTAGGGGAGAGACCAAAATTCCTCAATGGAGGACAAGGATAACAGGGCTACAACGGCCAGTGGACCCAGTACCAACTGGGAATCCTAGAGTGAAGTTGACACAGGTGCCCTTTCACCAGTGCATACAAGGGCACCCCCTCCTCACAGACAGGATTCACCTGCGTGGGAGGGTGATGCCTGGATAGACCAACGTTTTGCGGTCAAGGGCCCTATCAACAGAGAACCCGCGCCTCGTGGCGGGGAGGAGACCTCGCAAGGGGGAGACAGGGAAGGCTGAGTCACCCCCAATCCTTTTCCTCAACATTGGAAGATGTAGATCCCGTAGGGACCACTGTCCTCTATCTCCTCATGACCCGACTGGCGGCGCATCGGTCTCTTTCTCTCTCTCTTCACGCATCCACATGGACTCATTGGAGGCATGGCCTTCGTCTCATCCTAGAGCATCCATGAATGAATCAGCGTCCTGCAACTCACCGCAACCGTCCCCAAGACCCTACGCATGATCACGAGTTCAGTAAAAAGAAAGAATCGTGAAAGTCATAGAAATGGGACCTAAGGTACTAACCCTGACGCTGGCGATCCCTCTTTTTAAGGGATCAGGGCTGGAACCGGGTGAGAGAATGATGGAGGAATCTAGGACCTTGCAGATCCGTTCCACATCAACTGTGCTCAGCTCTTCAGGGCAGAGACGGTCGAGGCAGCTGGGCCCCGAATGTGCCCACATCTATGTCTTTCGCATCCGAAGTGGTTGGATCCGACGACTGAAGAACGTCTGCATGAGGTGAGTCCCGGTCAGCCCCTCGTGCTGCAGCTGTTGTAGGTATTCACGCAAGGGTTATATCTTGCCGAGGTCATTCCTGACTGCCCCCTCTCCTCAGGAGTACCAGGGGAACAGGGTGATTGTCGGTGAACGCTGGGAGTGGGACGGAATCATCATTCTTCAAGTAAAACCATTTCTTCCTCCACCCCATCATCGACCAAGGCATGGGGATCTCAAGCTAAGGATCTGCTCCGTTCCCTGACTTGACATGTATGACCAGGCCACCAGAGGTCATCAGCTCCACTTCAGGATCTTGCGGACGGTGGACACGAAAGAAGAACTTCCATAGATCGAGGTCAGGGTTGATCCCCAGGTAAGCTTCACACAGGGTCATGAACGCCGTGATATGAAGGACCCCTAAAGGGGTTAGGTGGTTTAGCTCGAGGCCATCGTACCACAGGAGCAACCGAAGGAACTGGTGCGGGGGTGCTCCAAATCCCTGCTCATAGAGAGCTATAAAGGATACCACGTACCCGTCCGCTGGAGCAGCGAGCGTAGGGTCCTCCGGCAACCTGTAGGTCTCGAGCTCCACCGCCAATAGAAACCCATGCTTCACGAGTTTTTGCAAATGGCTCAACATAGCAGTGGAAGGAGTCTAGTCCTACTTACCCATGGCTTAGGAAAGAGGGAGGGGCAACACCTTCAGGATCCTGGTATTTCCTCCTATTTTCCACTTCTCTCTTTCGCTCTCCCGTTTTTTCCGTCCCCTCTTCTCCTTTTTGTTCAGGCACAGGGAAGGAGAGAAGGAGAAAATGGCAGTGGGGTGGATGGATGTAGTTGTGCGCAAGGGCGACCACTAGCTTTGAACCCCATGACAGCGGTGGTCAAGCAGGTTAGGCCCTCTCAGATGCAGTAAGGGGCCTGCTAAATTAAGTTTACTCGCCTCCCCAACTCCTCGCACACCACAGCAGTGACACCAACAAAGGATACAGGAGTCATATCCCAATCCCCCCCTCCCGATGATGACTGGGGGCCTGCTAATAGCTCAAGGTTCAAAGGTGAAACCCGTTGAGCGGGTTAGAGCCGCCTAGAGTGACCAGAGCGAGGGACAAATTGACACAAAGGGTGGCCAGCTACTAGCGTGTCTGGTGCCCCATAAAGGGAATCCAACATCCTCAAGCTTCATATCTGAGTCTCAAATGGGAGGTTTCCATCACACCCCTCCGTTTGGGCTGGCATCGAGCCATCCGGATTTTCTGCGTGGATTATCTAGGAAAGACATGTGAAACCACCCGATTAGGATTTGATCGGGGGGCATTAGCCTTTGTCTGATCCTATGGAGAGGCAATTGCCCTAGCTGGCTCTCACCCTTGAAAGGTGATCCAGGCTCCACTCAGATCCCGACTAGAAAATATGGTGCCCAGTCTCAGACCGCTAGCCAGCTCATGAATTTGGGGGCCACGCCGTCTAGCAAGCCCCCGTAGTTCAGTCCCTCCGGGTTATTGACACACCCGAGGACGGGGTGGGTGCAAATGCCACACCACAATCTAACAACCTAGAGGGAACTGTGGGGCTACAATAAAAGTCATCAGCACCAAAACAAATAGTACATGTGCAACCTAGCCTCCGCTGGAGTTTTCATCTCAAACACGGCCTCGGGGGCTACACGATGGACACCACCGCCCGATTCCATGACAAAAGCATGGAGGCTTCTGCCCCACAAACCTCACCATCGAATCCTGCGGGAGTGCCCGTAGTAGCGTATGAGCACCTATCTCACCATCCGTTGAGGGGACACCTTTTTGTCGTCCACTCAAGCGGAAGGCGTGGGGTGACTATCGAGGTAAATTACCCTAGTACCATGAGAGTCTGATTACGGCTCATGGATACAGATACAACCAACTCTTTCTAGCGGCATACAGCTGGGAGGCCACAGACGTCGTACCAGGGGCGACCCTACCTCTAAACAAATTAAAGAGATGGGCCCACCAACCTAAAATGAACTAATCGCACTGATGAACCATGTCGTCACTCCACCACCCTATGATTGAGCATGGGCGGACATGGTTCCATCACTAGCCCGCCTAACCCGGCTACCCGGAAAGGGAGCCCAACCCTTGTTATGCCCAGGGTCTCCCTGATACAGATAAATATTGCCCCTTTGCGGGTTTTGAGTAGCGTCGGTCTTAAGCACTGGCCACGATGGGACATAGTTGTAGGAACCCACGTGCCCATAGCAATGGGCACTCAAGTAGGGAATCCATCCCATCACCACTGACATCACCGTGCCTGGGGAACATGCCTAAATAACATCATGACCTTACCAGGGAGTGAGCACTGCCTGGTAAGAACTCTTTTTACTATGTGATATTCCATGGACAGGTATAAAGAGGACAAAACCTCTCACCAATAACGACACCCTAGGAAGCTTCCCTTCCCCTGACAAGCATCGTCATGACAAGACTGGACGGCGCCTCCCCGGCATGCCTTGTCCCCTCATTGGGCGGCTGTGAGCTATAGGCCGTTGCAGGGGGGATGTCTAGCCTACCCATCCACATCGCTCCACGAAGGAAGACATCATTTCCCAGAAAAGAACTGTGTTAAGAAACCATGAACCGACCCGGGCACCCACTGCCATGGAGGGCCCGCGGAACAGTAAGAGGGAGCCTAGAAGACTCCAGAAGAGGCCCGAACATGGTGGAAAGATCCAACCGACCTCGATGAACCGCCTACCTTAAATCTGGACTTGATGGTCATGTAAATCCCTTCGTGGATGTATAAATAATTGTAATAGGGAATATTTATCCAACCGCTTCCCGGCTATAGATAGCCCCCTACCCTTCAAGCAGGGGCAGACACAAGAACATTTACCCCTTTCCTTTAGCGAATACTTCGAGCTCTTAGCTCACCCCATTGTAACACTGTTCATCTTCTTTAATACCACAAAGCTGGACGTAGGGCTATTATCTCATAGAAGGGGCCTGAACTAGGATAAATCATAGTGTGCTTTGTACTTCATAGTTCACAAGACCACCTCAGAACAGGAACACACAATCTTGACCACCCTATATCTTGCCGGTGCAAAAAACACTAACACCAGCCGTTTGTCCACTCGTTCCTTACAACACGTGTAATTTTTGCTCGATTTCCAAAGTGAGTAGGATGAAATGTGAACCAAATTGGCCAGCGAGGGTAATTTCGGATCCCTCAAGATGAATTTTCTTATTCTGATAGTGTAGCTCATAGAACTAAGCAAAAATCCATAGAGGAATGACCCCCAGAAGAAGTAGCAGTCCAAATAAACTTACTGATCTGGACAATAACATTCTGAGTTAGTTGACACAGCTGCACTTGGAACTTGTGCAAGATGTCCACAAGAATTAGAAGGGGTGGCATGCGAAGCCCAGCAGTGAAGAAGTCCTCAAACACAACAGCTTCATTTGCGTGAGGACCAGGTACATAGTCCACACCACGAGGTCGACCATACCCCTTGGGAAAATAGTGAGCATAGTTTTCCAAAGACCTGAGGTGGGGTTTTGTCATAGTCAATTATCCAAAATCATAGCTGATCCCAGCCAAAGCAGCCACAACAGCAAGTTTCAGACGTCCAGAGTTGTCAGAGCCAGTCTCGCTATCTCCGGAATCACTAGACTGGCTGTTGCGATCAGGCGCAGCCTCATGCGTCGAAACAACCTCTGTCGAGGTGACCACCTACTGACCTACTACAGAATCTTCCAGCTATTCAGTCGAGATTTCTCTCCGCTCTATGGAAACCTCAAGCCCCCCGTCCGAAGCCATCAAGTAAAACTTGGGAGAAATGATGGGAGTTTGCAGGAGTGCAGTGAACTTAATGTGAACCATCCACGAGCGGAGCGCGTGCAGAAAAAGCAGTAGCTAAACAAGGGCAGAAAGCGAAAGCTCTAAGCAAGTGTGGGGCAGGGTAAATGACTATGGGTCCCAGCACTATTTATAGGGGCGGTGAAAACATGAGCCATGGAAAGAGTAATAGTCCAATCCACTTTGTGTGCTAGTCACATCAGTTAGAGATATCACAGTAAAAAGTGAAAAGGCCATATGGGCCAAGAACCAATGGCTGCCTAGGTAGCCAAACAAGCAAGCCTTCACCAAACCGAGAAATAGAAAAGACCATCAAATCGCTGAAGGTCGTGCCTCCGCCAATCAAACGGTTGAAGGCAGGGGTTGAAGCTTTTCAGTTTTGAGACCATAGGAGCAAAAGATTAATACCACATCATCAATCCATAGAGCAAAAAATGGACTTAACACCAAAAAGTACAACAGCCTCGACAAGATCATGTGCCACACGCACTACGGCCGAGAGAGGCAATACCCTGCACCGCATAGTGGCACATACTCTTTTGAAATCCCAACGAAAGTAAGAGACCTTTGTCAAACCGAAAATCTAAAAGACCGTCAAACCACTGAGGGTCAGGCCTCCACCAATTAGACAGTCGAAGGCGGGAGTGATACTTTTTAATTCGATGAGTGCAAGAGCAAGAATTTAGTACCACATCGCTGAACTAGAGAGCGCTACACACCTTAAAAGGGGCAGCGTCCAAGCTCATGCAAGTGTGTGTGCAATATCGTAGTGCAACCGAGTGTGGTAATACTCCTTATGAGGGTAAGGGTATTACAACGACTAGCTACATGGTGCTATCGTGCACAAACTTTTTTCCCTACATCAACAACAAGAGCAAACAAAATTTTGACCCCAACTCACGGGGGTGACACTTTCAGTAAAAAGCTCACCAAGGATCACAGATTCAGCTCATTAGGGTTTAACCTCACCTTCAAGGGGCTACTGTTGGGGACAAGCCTTCATCTCTATATGAAGGCTACCTCAAGCAACCACCTCTAGTTGGGATCTTAAGTTATAACACCTTCGCACACCAAAAAGAGGGATTCGTCTTGTTTTGCAGGAGCCCGGAGACATTGGAGGTTTCCAAATGAAGACCTAGGTGGGCGAACAGGACAAAAGCTTTCGAAGTCATGTGGGCAGAGCTCGTGAGCCAGAGGCGTCATGTTAGCCATCAAGCGAAGGTCACCGCGTCAGCACTGGCATGTGTCTGCGTCCCATTGGAGCATTGTAAAGTGATGTCCTAATGTTATAGACTAGATTACCCCCTGACTGTGTACTCTATTGACGGAGTACGTAGTTAGGGGTATTTAAGGCATTGTAATAAGTCCGTTGACCTCCCACTACAAATAGACCCGCACGGGCACCGTGTTGACATGGGAAAAAAGTGGATGCAACTTTCTACGTCACACTCCTCATGTCTTACATTTTGTCGTTCGCTTTCCCTCCTCGTTGCAGTTTGTTAGCCCCCGGCTACCAAACCCCAATAGACGATCAATCAAATACTAAAAAACCAGGTTGATGAAGCATGTATAAAATGACTCCGACATGTAGATTGAAACAGAATTTACATCATACACTCTAGTCATATAGATCAGACCTAATCGAGAGTAGCATGCAATCAAAATCGTCAAAGTAACCACGAATAATCCTAAACATGTTCATGACTAGCAATTGCACTCAAACCATAGGATATCAGACTTAACCGAGAGCATCCCTAAAGAGAGAACATTATTACTGAAAAAAGCACTAAGAGTCCTATCAATAGCCCTAAATTGGGGTTGGCCATGCACCAAAGTTGTTTTGGTTGAGTTGTTGTTTTTTTTTACAATGGCCTCTAGCTAACTATTTATACTCTTGCCTTGAGGGTTCATACCTGGCTGGGACACAGGCGTCCCAATCCAATCGGTTTACATAATCAAATTAGAACTTATTATTGCCTAATCAAACTCTTCAAACTTCCAAACCATTCTATCTTTCCCCTAATTTATCTTTAAGAGTACCTCCCCCAGCTCAACTTTCCCTAGGTCTCGGCATCGCATTATATCACACATTCCAACACCTCCCCTCCCCCCTAGAAAAACTATTCTCCTTCTAGGTACTTGCCTTTTCCGAACCCATGGGCCGCTACCGCTAGGCCTTGTGAAATTCTGGTGTCAACACTTCCATATAGTGCTTCACACAGGGCCATCTCAATAATATTTTGGTAGTTGTTGTTGTATAAGAACTCTACGTATGGAAGACTCTTGTTTCAACTTCTTCCATACTTCAAAGGGCAAGCTCTCAACATATCATCTAGAATTTGGTTGGTCCTTTCTGTTTGTCCACCATTCTACAGATGATATGCAAAGCTAAAATTCAACTTGGTATCCATAGACTTGTGTAGTTTTGTCTAAAAACTTGGATGTCAAATAGGTGCCTTTGTCAGACACAATTTTCCTGGGCATACCATACAAGCATACAATTCTGAACATGTATAATTTGCAAGTTTGTCTCCCTAATATGTTGACTTGACTGGAATGAAGTGGGCTACCTACGTCAAATGATCCACTATGATCCATATGAAATCATATGCACCCTGGGTTTGATGTAATCCCATTATGAAGTCCATTCCCATCTATTCCCATTTTCATTATGGGAATCTTTAATGGTTCTAACAATCCATAAGGTTCTTGGTGTTCTGCTTTTACTCTCTGGCAGGCATCGCATAGGATAACATACTCTACCACATCACACTTCATATTGTACCACCAATATTTGGTCTTCAAATCTTGGTTGCACTTTGTGCTGCCAGGATGAATTAATTATGCAAAATCATGAGTTTCTCTAAGAATCAGCTCATTTATGTGTTTCAAATTAGGATCACATATCTGTTTGTCTAACCATAGAGTATCATGAGTATTTTTAGAGAAATCACTAGTCTTGTTCTCCTTGATATGTTGTCAAGTCTCTTCTAGCTTTTCAACTTGTATTTGACCCTTTCGGGTTTCTTCTTCTAAGGTGGCGTTTGATTCAGGAGTTTCATTGAACAGAGCAGTTCTATTCCATTTTACGTGCATTTGGTTGGACAATATAGGAGCAGAGCGGTTCTAGAAAAGAGAATATTCCTCCAAGATTCGGAATGAACCAGCTCAAAAAATTACATGGAACCCGCACGCTCATGTTTCTCACATTGGTTCCGTCTCTTTCCCGTCAGCCCCGAGATGCCCTGCCTATGCATAGCTCAAGCTCCGTCGACTGCGGCCTGCCTACCACCACGTGTTGTGTCCATGAGCCCGGCCTACCTACTGCCGCATGCTCCACCCATGAGCCCGGCCTACACCGACTCCACCCATTGACCCAGTTCCGTCGATGACTCCGCCCGCCAATGAGGCCCATCCTGCTAACAAGGCCCGTCTCACACTGAGCTCTCCTCGCCAGCCCCGTCCCACTAACTCCGCCCACACACCACCATTTTGCAGAGTCCATGGTTCAACCCAATGCAGAGATTGACCTCTAGCTCGAGATCACAAAGCTGAGCACGCCGCGAGGCTACTTGAGTGTCATGGCCTTGGCCGTTACTACCTTCGGGATGATTGCCCTCATGAGCAGCTTCTTCCTCAAGCTTGGTGTTGTCGAACTGGATGGGGTGCCTCAGCCTGATGAACATTCGCAGCAAGCACGCCACCTGCTCAACGAAATGGTGGAGAAAGAACAATGGTGTCATTGAGATGTGGGTCCCACTATTGGGGTTCAACAGTCTATGTTATGGGAGCACTCACATTCCTCTATCCAAACAAAAATTTAGAGCAGCTCCATTCTTACCTCCAAACACGGAGTAGAGTGATTCTATTCTCAAAATCTGGAATGGAGCAGCTTCGTTCTCTCATATTCCTGAACCAAATGCCACCTAAGTTTGGCTCAATTTTCATGGTCACTAATACATCATTTACCATTCCAAGGTTAAGCTTCTCTATTTCTTCACATAGTTCTGGTCGCATTCTTCTGGCTAGGGTCACATTACATTGTCTCTTGTGACTTAATGCATCAACAAGTAAATTTTCCTTCCCTAGGTGGTAGTTAATTCCTATATCATAATTCTTGATCAATTCCAAACATCGACATTGTCTCAAATTCAGATCAGTCTGGGTGAATATATACCTCAGACTCTTGTGGTCACTATATATCTCACACTGATGCTCAATTAGATAATGCCTCTAAATCTTAAGAGCGTATACCATTGTGACTAGCTCAAGATCATGGGTAGGATAATGTCACACCACTTTTTGCAAATATAAAATTTTGCCAACTAGAATTTGCATTAGGGTGCATTTGACACAAATAGTATAGGACAAACTCATTTTCTAATAATTTTTCTTAAGGTTGCATTGCATGGCATAAAATATTTGCATTCCTAAAAATCCTAGAAAAGACCAAAAGAATTTAGGAAAATCTGCAAGTCCATTTAACCTCAAAATCTCCTTCAATCAAATTCCAAGGTCATTGATTAATTCAAAAACCAATCCAAATTTGAAATCAATTCTTTTGTCCAATCGGGCCCAACTGACCTACTTAACCGGACCTCTTATTTCCCTGACCAACTCTCACCTGCCCCATCCATGGTTTGCCCCCGCCATCGCTTGACCCAACTAGTGCACGAGCCGACAATGCTCTCACATTTTTCCACCTTCCCCTTTGGAATGGACCCAGCCGATACCTGCCACTACCAGCTCCCACTGACAGGTGGGCCCACCCTATTAATTGCCTCCTCTATCTCCCCCGCATCCAGCACTGCACACCCCCCTCAAACTCAGCCAATCAAGGCCCTAATGATCATTACTATGAGTTGTTGCCAGCTTCATGACCGACAACCTCTCCACGACCATCTCCTGCCCCCCTATAAAAGGTGCCCGCACCCGCCAACCTCCACCACACTTCTCCATCTCATTCTCTTGCTCACTCTCATTTCCTAGAGTGCTCCCGGAATCCGTCTTTGCTGTCGATTAGCCCTCACTGTCTCACCGCCTCTCTGCCCTTGGTGAACTCCAAAATGGCCCCGTCGCATCATCCCCTACCTCCCTCACCTCTCACAGCGATTGCAAGCGGCCTCCTACGTCGCCATGCCCCTACTCTAATGACCTCGCTGCCCTCATCCACCATGCACCACCAAATAATGTTCCCCCTTGATCTCAACCACCCGATGCAAAGTCGAGCGCCTGGATTAGATCCCACCACAAAGGGTATGCACCCGGTCGATGAACCTATGGACCGCCAGGTACACAAACCCATGGACTCAGTTCATGGGATTTCTAGTAAAAAATAATTCACGAATTCTAGAAATCCTAGTCACTTTGTAAACAAGCCCTCCATTTTCCAGTCATCAACCCGTAATCCAAAATTTTCCATTTAAGCCCGTGGTTTCTGAAAAACAATTCGAGAGAGGCCCTCAACCCTTCAATTTTTTTAGTTTAACCCCTCCAATTGCTCCAAATTGCAAATCCAATTCAATAGACCCCCTAGAAATTCACAAATAAGCCTTCAGAACCTTCTAAAATTACCATTTTAACCCGGAACTTCTTTTAGACATATCTTTCTAACCACAACTCTAAATTCAGTTATTCTTGCACCAAAATTCTCACGATCACATCCTCTTCTTTTTAGGCTAGTCATATATAATGTGTTTCTTGAATTTTGTTTGATTGTGTAGTTGTGTGCTTTTCGGTAGGTGATCTCTTTCTGGAGCCGCCATTCGTGGGATTCCAAAACCATGTATATGAGGACTTAGATCTATTTCACTATGAGCAACAAGACTAGTGTCCTTACCATCTTTGCACCTAATTTTCTATATATTATGTAGAATTAGAAATACATGTTATGAGTCGAATAAATGCGCACCTACAAAAGGGTTGACTAGAATTGATTTATCCTACCTTGAAGCCTTAGTAGTGCATGGGTAGTTGTGTATTGTTAGTTTTGCTTAGACTTGCATGAATTGGCCTGGGTAGAGTACTTTATTTATATCAATTTTATTATGTCACGCTGTTGGTTAACAGAATTTATTTAGAACATGGGGATTAGGGACTAGGGGTGACTGGTATATGAATTGCATTCAGTGAGATACGTACAGTTCGGGGCTTTTGTGTGGTGAGATGCTGAATGTCCCTAGTTAGTTATCATACTCAAATCTAAGGACCGGTTCATGGAGCGATCACCCATGAGAATTGTACAACCATGAGCCAAGTTAGGGACAGAGCCTGGCATAATATGTGGTAGAGGGTAGTCTTGGTGTGCCAGTCTGATTGTGTGGGGGATGTTGTGATGGCTAGGAACCGCATGATTAGGGAATGTTTGGGGAATAGAGTCGGGCTCTTGGGGACAACAAGGCACAAGAGGGGGGCCTCTGGTGAGAAGTGAGATGCTTACACCTTCAGTGAAACCTCAGTGGGCACGCGCAAGCTAGATGAAACCATTGAAAAGTCTTGTAGTGCTTTCCTAGTGCACCCCCTAGAAGTGTGTAAGGGTACATCATCCAACGGATGGGTATCTAGATGCAAATGATAATCATGACACATAGGGAATTTCTACAACCTCTGTAGAGTACAAATTGTCTTGACAACCATGCTCATGGTCATGAGCAG
>VSTD030001652.1:0-12785 GCA_008808055.3 Sporobolus alterniflorus | reverse complement strand
GGGTCTCCTCCCCCCTATAAATGTAACCCCTCACCTATCAATAGAGGCATCCAATTGTACAGCAATCCATCTCCTCTGACAGTATCTTGTATATTTCAGTCATACAGACAAGTCTCATATAAAAATCTCTTAGACAATGCCTTGTGACCATGAGGTCATGGGTTCAAGTCCTGAAGACAGTTTCTTGCAGAAATGCAGGGAAAGGCTGCATTCGTAAGACCCAAAGTGGGTCGGACCCTTCCCCAGAGCAAAGTAGGTTTTGTATACCATGTTATGAATAATGGATGTGGACGCAGCGGAAGAAAAAAAACTCTAAGACAGAGAGAAGCTTTAGCTTGCAGGCAGCCAATCCTCGTGTGCTGTGTTAGCCAAAATTAGTGCTGTATGCGAGCTGCAGAAAGAAGCAGCACAAGCAGCAAGGAAAAAGACCCATATGTGACACATGAGAGCAGCTAACGACAAGAAGCAAGCAACCCACCACCGAGAGGAACATAGTCATCCACAGCCTGACGGTAGGCAAGAAGCAAACCAGCAACAACGTGTGCAGGAGATGAGCCTTCAACAGATCAAAATCAAAAGAAGCCAATTTGCTCAAGATGAAGAGAGGATTCAAGGATCCGATGATGTCCTGGCTCAGTGAAGAAAACTGAAAGGCTACTGAAGAAAACAGCAGGGCCACCTACAACAATATCAGAAGCATTTCCATAGACCACCGTGTGCTTGTAGCAGTTGAAGATAGCACCATGTACACCAGCATATGATAGTAGCCAAGATCCATGATCGTTGGTCTTCTCTACCATGGTAATCAAGGCAAACAGGACCGATAGACATACAGCACGAGCATGCAGAGCTGGGCAATGCATCAGTGTTGAGTAGACTGCCACAACAGGAGAAGATCCATCCCACGGGGCAGGCGACCTGATACACACTCTGCGGGGCGGACGGGCGATGCACCCCACCTCAGCAGCGAACACCCACACCAACCTGGAACTTAGGCCAGGGACTCCCTGGTGTCAGAGCTGCCCACACAACGGCGTGTGGCCGCGAGGAGCACCCAAACGACACACTGAGGCCAAGCGACAGAGACAAACTGATTTGCGCTGCCAATGAACTCGACAAGAAGCTGAAATGTCCGTCCCCGGGAGTTGAGTTCCCTCCTCCGGGGGCAGCCGGCACAACGCTGAAGTGCAACCATGGATCTCTAGGGAAAGATAAGGCAAACCCTAACCCTAAAAATTGACTTTGTATACCATGTTATGAATAGCACTTGTATAAAACTAAGAAGCAAGACATCTTGAAAAAACAGATGCAAGAAAAAATGCTGACAATGTTATGTAGGCTATACTAGAACTACACTACTACAGCTTGACCAACAACAACAACAACCAAGTCTTTTAGTCCCAAGCAAGTTGGGGTAGGTTAGAGATGAAACCACATGAGCCAAAACAACAAGGACAAAACAAGGGTGAAAAAAGAAGGGGGGGGGGGGGACAAAGGACGATAAAAAAACCAAACAAAAAAAGGAGAAAAGGCAATAAAACGCTAAGTCAAAGAAGTGAAAAGGGGCAGAAAAAAAAACGTCGACAAAAAGGTAAATAAAACTACCACAGCTTGACCAAATAAAGGGGAAAAAAGAAGCCAAACACCTTGACACGAAATAATTACAAAATTTGCCACAGCTTCTAACACATTATGGTCAAATACTTTTCAAAGACCGGTTTCATTGATTTTCACATTCCGATTTCTCAACTAACAGAGCTGGAAACAAGAATCTATGAGTCATAAATAAATTGAAATATACCTCCAGTACTGGAAATTACAACCAAGCCCACATGCTCTGCAGTCACGGCCAATGTAGTCAAACCTGCACAATTATTCTACCTTATAACATCACTAGATGGCAGAAATCACTCTAGTTGTATAGCTGAAAATGTAATAAGTTTGATTCGAAGATGTCCCTTACTTGTCAACATCTATACCATTTCGACCATTAGCAACAATGTCATAAAGGAAATGCTTCTCTTTTGCACTCTGTGGATAATAAATAAATAAATAAGCTTCAATCCATCCAAAAGTAAACCAAGGTATCCCCAATATATATATACATACATAGTACGATAGGTAACTCAGATGATAACAGGGAACAATATATGCACCTTTGTAGTGGAAAACTTAGAGCTGGCGATTATCATTTCCTTCAAACCATATATTTAAGAAAAATAGAGTTAGGTAGCTTCCAATAAATACACATTGTGTACTGTAACACACTACGCTACATGCAATTTAACTCCATGTTCAACCTCTCCACATCTCTTTTTTCTCATGTAACCTCTAACTCCCCAGTTATTACAGATGTAGCAATCAGATTAAACTGAATTCTTAAATATTGACAAGTAAAAATGCCCCAAAAAGTCTCTTGCAATGAATGAAGAAAAGGAAAAAAGGCTTAACAGCTAACTGATGGTCATTGGCCTGTACCACACTAGGACTGAAAGAAAAATGCAGCTTACCTTGATCATTTTGAGGTAATCAGCTTCAATGTCAATTGCATGTTTATCAACAATGCTGTCCAACAGCAGTACAGACATCTGTTCGTGGGACCTGAATGAAGAAGAAGGGTATAAAATCAATTGAGAGACCAACTAGTCTCAAGCTAGATTTAACATGGTAACATGATTGTCCCGATAAGTAGTGGAATGACTACGCTATATTATTGTGCCAACAAGCATGCATGACAGAAATCAGTCCAGCATGTGTGTAAACAACAACAAAGCCTTTTAGTCCCATGAAAGTTGGGGCACAACATGAAAAAATAAAAGACAATGAGAAAGCATGCACCTATAAACTGCATGGAACTTATGTCAATGGTAAAAAACAATAAGCCTTCACACCAAAACAGAATTCAATGTAAGCTATGACAAATGGAGAAATCCCTGTATTTTGAGCCATGAAATCTAAGTGTAATGTAGAGATAAATCTACAACCTTCGATACTAAGACATCATAAGTAGAAATATGAGGAAGTGCCGAGCCAAAGAGATTCACCAGGTTGATCCAGGAATAACACGAGGAAGAAACTCATGCTCAAACAAATGACTGAAGGGACCATGTCCAATATCATGCAAGAGGCCTGAATAGAATTTTAGGTCAAATAAATATTCAATACATAATGGAGGCCAGGGTGAGTGAACAAACCTGCTAGTTTTACAGTTTGTATGTCGATGCGATCAATTCCCAGTTCTTCCCCCTGTTGAAAGAAAATATTACCTTAAACATGGCGCTGATGCAACTTACAATGGCATTCCTCAAAAAGAAACAAGATGACACACACCTGATGCATTTTAAGATTGTCCATAACCTTCCCAGCCAGCGAATAAACACCTAATGAATGTTCAAAGCGTGTGTGAACAGCTCCAGGATAGACAAGATATGTAAGTCCTGAAAAACAATGAAAATGTTACGGAAACATCAAATACAAATAATACTCATGTAAATTAGATTTCATAAACAAAAAAAGGTACCCAGATCAGATGTCAGCCATAGAAAACTTCAAACACCCAAGTGAACACGTAAATCATAAAATATAGAATGGGGCTGGTGGCAGTTACTAAGTGAGTTTCATAGGCAACATCACGACAAGCTATTTTAAACATCTTTTAAACATCTTGCCCGTAACCATTAGGAACCCTTAGCTGTCTATGCTAGATGCTCAAATGACAGATTCGTCTCCACTAGAATGCGAAGACAATAAATGACAAACAATTTACCTTAAAAAACAATAGCATTCTGTTTCTTACAAACAAAAATTTCTACCATTAATTTTTAACTATCACAATTCCACAAAGTGAGGGTAACTGGAACTTACCGAGCTGTTTTAGGTCCCGCAACCTAAATGGCATGATGCATCAAAATGAAATCAAAATTAGGCCACCAAGAAAGCTGAATAGGGAAATGAGATGAAATAAGAGCCATGACCACCTCTGAAACTCCTCGGTATCCACAAACTGCAAAGCCAGCTGCAGGGTAGAGATGGTAACAATTATTATTTATATACAAGGATGGTTTGAGCAGAAGAAATTACTTGAATGGGCAAGTAACCAGTTCAGGAAAACCATATATAAGATGTTCTAGTATCAACATCAAGATAGTGAGGGTTAAATAATACTACCTAGTTTGGTCATGAATATTCACAAGTAATTTTCCGTTATGTTACTGCTATGAACCATAACAGTTCAATCTTTAATTCAGATACATAGCATTGAAACTAAGTGGCTAACCAATTTTCAACACGTAAAAAAAAGAGAAGCATCCAATACCATTATAGGCAAAATTCAAAAGCAGCAAAAGTATGTGCTCACTTGAACCATTTTCTGAGCAACCCTAATAACTATTACATGCTGCAAACAAATATTCCCATTGATCAACAGGGCGATGGACTCTGTGCAGGTTCGGATTTTCTAAATAGATGAATAAATCATTTTTTACATGTTACTGAAAATAGGTTCAATGCTACTGTGGCAGTTCCATCATACACCAGTTTCTAGACAACACAAGGTACATGACTAGTAAAAACCACTGATATTAAAAGAACATAAGTCGCTCCTGTGTGTAACAAGTACAAGGGCCGACACAGAAATATGATACCTAAAAATACTAGAATGTAATAAACCACAACAGGCCGGGCCAACTGACTTGCCATGCACACCAACGGTTGACCCTCCACCAGCGAAGGAAATACTAATAATGTGCCAATCTGAAACTGGCCATCCACCCAAAAATAGTGAACAGAAATGCTGAAACAGTTTCAAGTTTTAACATCACTTTAGGCCCACTACTTTAAAGTTGCATATAAAGTCAAACCATAATTAAATGACCAATGCAAGACTTGCCTATGATCCAATAAATCCATTAAAACAATACCCCGTTCTCATGGTAGTACCAGTAGTATTATTTTTCAGTTATATTAAACGAAGCCCAGAAAACATTGTTTTGAGTGGATAGTTAATCATGCAACAAGCAGTCATTGAGCCACACTCATACCAACGTGCAACACATGAGGGGCCCAAATACTAAGCCCAGAAAAGTAAACGGGCACATGGACATCTACTGGCTGCAACGTGGATACACATGAAGAAGGGGACCAATTCTCCTGAACTCATCAAGGCAGCACCCACCAAGGAGTTAAAGTGATAACGGTGCAAACTCCTCCCGATTGGCAAATTATTCCGTCCACACGATCAAAATGACGGCGTGGAGGGAGTAAACAGCGTGAATAGGAACACTAAAATGAAGCAAAGCGTACGGCCAGCAAAAGCTGAACCGGCATTGCATAATCCTGCACACCAAATCCCCAACAGAAAAGCGAGCCGAATTGGGGGCACAGCTGGAACGGCAAACCGAGCCAACGAAGAACGAAAACAAACGCATCATCCATCGATTCCTCCTCCTCGTACAAACAACAGGGTAGGAAGGAGGAGCACCGAACTAAGCAAGGATCACGGTATTCATACCCATCGATTCATCAATCGGTTGGAAGCAAAGGAGGAGGGGCGGCAGGGAAGGAAGGAGCGAACCGGGTCGAGCGAGATGCTCCCGTGGAGGTTGTCGAAGACCTGCTTCATGTACCGGCGGTCGCAGCTCCCGTACCGCGGCTTCTCCGTGGTCGGCGGCGAAGGCAATGGCACCGCCGTCAGCGCGGCGGCGTCCCCGTCTGGGGAGGCGCAGTACTCCCCCATGTCGCGCGGCGCGGTGCTCGTGTCCCCGCCGCCTCCGGTTCCGGAAGTTTCGGAGCGCGTGGGGCGAGGGGCTTTGGAGTTGGTGGCCTGGCCTGGTGGGGAAAGGAATGGATTGATGGGAGGCAGGAACTGGCCGAAGCGGGGAGGACAAGAAAAGGAAGAGGCGGCCTCCGCGCTGGCAAAGCGGCGGCCTCCGCGCTGGCAAAGCGGCGGCGAAGCGAGAGAGGATTGGGAGGGAGTTGTAACGGGACGGATGAGACGCAGTGGCCAATGCTTCCTCGGCGGGATTGGAGAAGTTTATTTAGGTTTGGCTATGATTTATACAAACGGATTAGGATCTCGTTTGGCTGCGCGTGGGGCCGGCCATCCTCCAACCATGAATTGCTTTGCTTCGTTGGTCGCCTCCCCTCCCCTATTGCGTGCGGGGCAGTTCATGCGCCGTGATTCAATGCCTCGTGGGCCAAGATACATTAGACCCAGCTGTCCGTGACATGTGGGGGTGACGGCTTGAGAATGTCTGGAAGGAAACAGAACCTGGGCTGGTAGGAGTAGGCGTTGGGCACCATCGGGCACGAATATTTTTTTAGAATATCGGGCACGAATATTCCATACTTGTGCCATTCAGCCAGACCTGGCGGTGTTAAAAAAAAGACCGACACGTTCCGTGTTGTAGTACATTGATTTTCACCGCATAGTGACACCTTTCTTTTCTTTTCTTTATAGGGGGGCATACGTTAATGTCACCTTTGATTTTTTTTATGAAACGTCATCTTTGAAAATTTGGTAATCCAAAATATGGCAACTGCATATCATCAAGCGAGTGCAACAGCTGAACAGCCAGGAGTTTCATTGAGTGAATAACAGATGAACAGTTACCTACACAAAGAATGGATTGACACACACTCGATACTCGATACCGTAACTTCGGAAACCACACTTTCCTCCGCCGTCGTCACTGTGTGTGGGCCCACGTGGGGGCTGGTCCCGCGTGGCGGCGGCCCGGGGCGTATGAAGAGGATCTCATTCCGTAACTTCAGTACAGAACTTGCTCAAGTACAGTAGGTGTCTGAGTGACCGGTAGATCAACGACTTGCTCAACTTCAGAGAACACTTCAAACATGCTCATCTTCTATGCTGTAAAAACTAATGGAGGCATTCTGTTTCTTCTTCTACAGATTTTACACAACAAGCTACAGTATCTTGCTAGAAGAATCAGAGTGTTACTTGATTAGCAGGGAATCCAATCACGGGTTCTTGGCCTTTATCCTGAGCTTCCTTGCAATGGCAGCCGCCCTCGGGTGCGCAGGCTTCCTGCTCCCGTCGCCGCCACTCTGCTCCACCTCCACCCAGTTGACCACCCGAAGCATCAGCGAGTCGCTGACGCTTTGCTCTTCTTCTTCAGCCCGGTCTCCAGCGCGGCCTCCAAGAACTCCGTGAACCAGCTCCTCGCCTCGGCCTGTATCTGCTTCGCCAGCCTCAGCGAGGAGCCGAGAGCAGAGTGTGTAGTGCCAGTGGCAGAAGAAGGAGCCGACGAGGACGATCTCTTCTCGTCCCCGCCGTCTTCGCTGATCTTGTCCATGACGAGGCACTTCCTGCTGGCATTCGAGCCACGGCCCTTGCCAGGCGCGAAGGAAACCGACTTGGACACGGCGCCGCCGCTGAGCGCTCTCCCCCTCGTGGTCGCCCTGTTCTGAGCAATCTCCGAGAGGACCGGCGGCGCGTCCTCGGGCTGCTCGTCGCTCTCCACGGCGGCGGCGGCGGCCATCGACGTGGCCGCCTGGATGGACTCGATGTCGCTGACGGCCTCCTGGTGGAAGCTTGAGGAAACTGTCGAAACAGGTGGCCGGCGAGTCCGGCTTCGCCTCTTGCTCAGCTCAGAGAAGATCCTGTCGCGTTCAACAAAAGACAGGAGGACTGACTTGATCAGAACAGGAATTTTACAAACACGTGCGGGATCACACAAATTCTGGGGGTCTACACACAAATGTTGACACGATTTGCCATGAGGGGATCACACGTACATGTAGATCCTGACCACGCTGTCAGTGGCAGAGGCGTTGCGCAGCGCCTCCAGGGCCGCCTTTTGAGCCTGCTCCATCTGCTCTATGGCCACCTGACTGACACAACAACGCATCGACCATGTAAGCAGAATTCTCTAATTTGCATCGACATTGATGTACAGAGCAAGATTCATAGCTCGGTGTTCATTTTAGTCGGACCTTCCCTAGCACACGGAGCTCCCCTGGAACCGGCACTCAGACTGCCGTGGACGACAGCGTCTTGGAGGACGTCGCCGAATTGCCCAGCTCATCGTATGAACCAGGCGAGGAGGGCGGCTCTTCCTCCTTCACTGTTCTCCTCGTAGCTCGCGACACCGAGCAGCTCATTGATTTCTTCTCCTGCACGACGACGCACAGTGCAATGAACCATCATCAGAAATGAAGAATTGGACAAATCTGACAGGGGAAAAAAGGACGCAATTTGCCCTCAATTTTGATCAGTTGGGTGTGCCGTACAGAGGGGAATGGGCTCTAGGGCGTCCTGGGATGGTTGTCCTTGTCAGCGACAACTCTCTTGCCCTTGGTCGTCAGCCTGGGCAGCATGCTGCTGCTCTTCCTCACGCACGCCGTGCTCAGCGACGGCGACGCCGCGTAAGCCCGCTCCCGGACGGGCGTCGACATTGCCAGCCGCTCCTTGACCGGCGTCCTGTCGTGCTTGGTCTTGGCGGCCGGGTCGGCCGTGGCGACGACGAGCGGGTGGCGGCCAGGGATTGTCCGCCCGCCGACCATGACGGGGACGGGGGAGGCCGAGTCGAGGCGGTCGACGTGGACGAACTGGCCGAGGTGGAGCTTATTGGAGAGGACGAGGTCGGCCTGGGCCAGCGGGAGCATGGCGTAGATGGAGTGCGAGGCGTCGGAGACCTTGACGTAGAACTGACCGTGCTTGGGAACCAGGTCCTTCTCGTCCAGCTCCGCCGGCACGATGTCCGTCACCTGCAGCACCGCCGTCCGGTGCTCGCCCACTGGCTTGGCGGCGCCGGTCTTCATGCCGTCGAGGAGCTTGAGGAGGACGCCCGACGACGACAGCGTCGTCATGATCGATGCACCGCCGGAGATCACCAACTGATCAGGGCTCTGGAGACCGATTCACAGGGCGGTTGACTGAGGGGATCGAGCAAGAAGAAGAAAGTCGTGCTGTTCTTTGTAAAATTGAACACACAAAAAAAAATCTTGCCTCAAACGGTACAAGAAGCCATTGCCCGCATCAAGGACGAGGCCTAAGAAACACGGGGGAGAATCCACGGGAAAGCAAGGCAAGCCCCAAGAATCAAAGAATCTGGGCGAGGTACAAGAAGCAAGGAAAGCAGGATGCAATTCGAAAGCAGAAATGACGAGCTACCTACTACCTTACCTTGGGCGTGGGCAAGAGAAGGGGATCGCCAATCGATCGTAATGGCACAGCCAAACAGCTAGCGTGATCAAGCTGGAGACGAGGTAGGCCTGAGCTGTTTATCCGCAGGTTTAACAGCTAGCTATAGCCGGGTTTGCCCGCGCCGCACTCCCAGTCTAACGGTAAACTGCGGAGGAACGGGGAGGTGTGAGAGAAGGACCTCGTGCTCAACCTCACGGTGGCGCCGTCACGTGTCTGGCCGCCATGTCATTTTCTCCTTTTCCGGTGCCATCCACCCCTTTTGGCCCTGCCGCCGCTCCCTGGTAATATGAAATCCTAATTCTAACCTTGTCGCCTATTAATTTGTCGCTCGGCGAGGCAGTGGCGCCTTCGTCCCCGTACTACCCCAACCTCCACCACCACCTCTCACTGCCACAGCTGCCACAGGGCCGGCCCACGGCCAGGGCAGGCCGGGCCATGTGCGTCGGGGGTCATGCGCACACGCCCTGCGTGACCGGTCACGGTAATGCGTTTCCGTGTGCGGACCACCCTAACGCACGACGGGTCATGCGTGACCCCACGTAGGAGTCATCACGTGTTCGACCGTGGTTTGACTGTGGTCCATTGCAGCCTTCGGCTGTCGCACCGCCTCCTCCTTCTCCAGCACCAGCCGTCCCTCTGACCCCGCCCACCATCTATCGACCACCCCCAAACACCCTCTAATCTCATCAGCGCCGTCCACCTCGGCAACTCAAAATTCAAACCCTAACCTCATTGCCACCGCCCCCATTAATCCGTTGTCGCCCACACCGCCCCCGTCCTCCATCACCACCTCTCTCTGTTGTCGTCGCCGTCGGACCAGGCCACGACCGGTGGGCCAAAGGTCACGCGAGGGAGGAATATTAGTTTAATTTTTTATTTTAATCCTTTTGGAAAACATTTTTCATAAATAGACCCCCAGAAAAATGGTTTCTATATCTAGACCAAGGCAAGGATGTCAGCCTTGGTGGCGCCCTAGGTTCACTCTAGGGCGCCCTCCATGAACACATAGATCGGGGTACGCCACGACGGATTGTAGGGCACCAATGACGTCGGCATCCTACGTTGCTTATAGAGCACCAGCATAGGTGGCGCCCTTCGACCTATACCTCTTCACAGGCCCCCTCTCCTTTCTCCCTCTCACATTCTCTCTTCTTCTTTAACACAAAGTTTTCCTCCTCCAAAAATCGCACCTCCTTCGATCTTGCCCTCCGACACCCTCTGGTTCTTAATCTCTCTGTGAATCGATTCATCAAGGTATACTCCTCCATTCTCTACCTTTAATTTGGAAATGCACCGTAGATTGAGCTATATTTTTTAATGAATTCCTCCTACTAGGATTGAAGTTATTTATTTTTCACAATATACATTTTTGATTGGTGATTTGGATTGTATGACTCTATTAGGTAATGTTCATATATTATGTATCATACCATCAAAATTTACGTCAATAAGAACAAAAGTTTTAGAACTGTATATTCTAACCTAACATATTATTCTTCTTATATCCTTGTTGTAGAAACTACAATGACATGGTATGTTGTGTTTCATGGTTGAAAGGCTAGAGTATATGAATCATGGGCAGTTTACTGTGAGTATGTTGTATGTTTCTGTGGTGCCGCATTCCAGAGCTACTCGACAATGATGCAAGCTGATGAAGCTTATCAAGCTTTTTTGGAATATATCACAGAAAAGGAAAAACATGTCTCTAACAAGTAGTGTTGAAAAGATTGGGTGATATTAGTGTAGTTTATAGTCATTGGTGTCTTATTGTACAAGATCATGTGACTTGTATGTTTGTGGTTGTAGAAGTATGGATCGAATTTTAGACGTCGTTGTTGGCTAATTAAGTTTGTTCATACTATGTTATAGTATTGAACCGGTGTTTATGATTATGTAAGTTGTTATTCGTAGTTTGTTATGGCATTAAACTATGTGTATTTATGTGCTTGTATTAAGATATGTACCATATCAGCATGCAATGTGTAACTGAAAAGTATACTCTGATGTGTCACTGAAAATGCTACGATGATGAGTGATGGGTCACTAAAAAATCTATCTAGACATGTCACTGAATAGGCTACTATGACGGGTCACTGAAAAGGTTACACTGGCGTGAATTGAAAAGACTACCCCGACGTGTTACTAAAAAGACTACTCTAATGTGATCTGAAAAGGCTACCCTGATGTGTCACTAAAAAAACTATTCTGACCTGAACTAAAAAGGCTACCCTGACGTGTCACTGAAAAGACTACTCTGATATAAACTGAAAAGGCTACCCTGACATGTCACTGAAAAGACTACTCTGACGTGAACTGAAAAGGCTACTCTGACACGTCACTAAAAAGGATACCTCGACACGTTACTGAAAGACTACTATGACGGGAGATGGATCACTGAAAAGGCTACACTGACATGAACTGAAAAGGCTACCCTGATGTATCACTGAAAAGACTACTCTGACGTGAACTAAAAAGGTTACCCTGATGTGTCACTGAAAAGACTACTCTGACGTGAACTAAAAAGGCTACTCGACACATAACTGAAAAGGCTACCTGGCACGTCATTGAAAAGGCTACAATGACAGAGGATTGATCACTGAAAATGCTACATTGACAAGAACTGAAAAGTCTACCTTAATGTGTCACTAAAAAGACTACTCTGACATGAACTGAAAAGGCTATCCTGACGTGTCACTGAAAAGGCTACCCTGACAATGTAGACTATGTCACTGAAAAGGCATGGTAAATCATCTGAATCCAATGACATTAGTAGTTTAAGGTCATCGGGCCAATGCAACTTAGGACCATAATAAAGTTCATTAAAATCACACCCTCATTTGTTACCCTGCAAAACACAACTCATATCAATGTCGTTTACCAATATTAAAAGATGTTGAACAATACCAAAATATGTAGTATTATCGATAAAGGAATCGGATAACGGAAAAATGATGTGTAATCCAACCCGGGAGGTGGGTTTGTCAACTTCAAACGGTAACCACATTTACACACAGGTGGGTGGCGGATGCGATGGGTTGTTACTTCGTCCTTTTCCTCATCTGTCATTGGCGGAGGAACCCAACGCTTGAAAGAACGCAACAGAGAAGACTCATTCCTATCATACGGGAAAAGTAGAATTTGTGGATCGAACGCCTCGGGTCCATCGATCCACTGAAAGAATCTGCACATATCCTATTTTTTTAAGAGAAACAACTTGTAAGTGTCAAATCGAACAAAATTCATACATGTCAAATATTTCTCACTCTTTTGTAAGGGCAATAGTAGTAAGTATGAGCGACCGTGCTCAGATGTCTTGATTGTTTGACGTGAGCCTCTTCATGGTGGTCACATCTCAGAATGGAAAAATGAGGAGGAACCGAAGCATTGAGACAACTAGTGTTCGGGTACTCCTTCTCCTTCCTTCATATATCAAAACATTTCATAAGCAAAAAATAGAAAGCCAATCCCTAACCACATGTAATTATGAATGCAAATGTAAATCCTAACTATACAAACCGTAGCACATAATAACACCATGACATTACTCATACACATATGAATCACACCACACGAGCAACCATAGTACAAACTTCAACAATACCTAAACCCTAGCACAAGA
>VSTD030001651.1:0-12787 GCA_008808055.3 Sporobolus alterniflorus | reverse complement strand
TAGTGGTGTTGAACAATGGATGTGTTGTATGATATTGTTTTGTGACATGCTATATCATCTACATTGTTCTGCTTTTTATTATCAGTGAATTGTTGTCATCCTGGTGCAACAACCCATGTATCAACAAACATGTCTGACTGTCACGTGAACCAGATCAATGATAGAAGATCCAGGTCAAACATATCCGACCTTTGTCTTATAACGTAAGGATTGTGATTCAGGGGCTTACCTAATCTGTCTAATGTATTTATGAAATATTCTGGATATATCCGACTCAACCAAAATTAACAATAGTGTAAGATGTTAGAAATTAATAGCTTCAAGGTGTAGACACTAAGCCTGGGCAAGCATGAGGCCAAACCATTACCGATAAAGAGCATAAGGTATAAAATGATGATCTGGCATGATCAGATTTCAGTCGGGCAGTATTAATTCCATTTATGACAAAAGCCATTACATAGAGGAAGATATTAAAAATGTTTACACACATGACCATGCAATGTTAAAAGTTACCCCGCTCCTAAGACATAACCGGTTGCAATGGACGAGTACCTTATATGGTCTTGATGGGCGCATTGATCGATGCACGTGTGCGAAAAATATTAGGATGAAAAAATATAAGAGAGAATGCCAGTGTTGAATGTTATATATACTAATTTTTAAACAATATATACTAAAATTTTTAAACAATAAATAATAAAGCTAATGCAAAATATTGAGTCACCAAGACTCAACCTATGGTATTGTTGGAACGGATTATCAGTATCTATGTGCATGGACACACAAAATGGTTATTTAGTGAAACTTTCTCAGAAGTGAAGAATAACCGGTTGTAAAGGACGCGTCCCTTGTGTCATCTTGGCCGGGGCAACGATCGAGGCGTGTGTGCAAAATAATGGAACTAGCGCCTCTTCGTCCTCCGTGCCCACACATCCACATGCGCATGTACCTACTCCATCACTAAATATCTACCGACGCCGGTTCTAGTTTCGTCCCCAACTCTGCACTTTTCCTTTCCTCTTCCTACTCCATCCCCAAATCATAGAAACCTCTGCCGCAGGAGCCGACGAAGTGAGGCGCGACCTACTCAATGCTGACGTCAACTACGCCCACCTCAATGAGTGTGTCAACCAAGATGACTTCCCCCTCGCAAATCCTATGCATCAGCATCTCTTCTCTCGCCATTTCTCCTAGTCGGTATGGACAACTGAAGGATCATGGGAGTAAACATCACCACCTTGCCATCGGAGATCCTGGAGACCATGGTAGCCAACATGGTGAAGATGTCGCCGACTCCCCTCGACGATATTGTCAGCCTACATCGCTCGTAAGTCATACATGGTCTTGTGCATCATTTAACAGTTACAAATTATATTAGGAAAATGGTAATGCACTTTGGTTGCTTGTTCAGGTGCATGGTTTTCCGCAATGTGATGACGGGAAGGAAGGTGGCACAGAACATGGTGGTCTCCCAAGAGTGGCCATTAAGGTACCGAAGCTATGATAGGTTCATGGGGATGCTTCAGATGTGTGTTGAGTCTAGCAACGACGATGCTTTGTTGCTCCTTGGATTGGTAAAGACCCAATTTTTTTTTCTTTTCTTAACACTAGTTTTTACCTAATGCTTGTATTTGGTGGTAGGAGTTTTACAATTTGGGTTCAAGAGCAGAGGGGCTCCAACACATGCTCCATGCAGCAGATAGTTGACATGATGAAGCGACGTACATGTTTGGCATCCTGATGATCGAGTACAACAACTCACAGGTGGAAGTCGAGGAGGCCCTGGTACACATGGACAAGTTCATCATGTCATCCCTAGCTAACCTGACGATCTAAAGGTGGGTTCATTCAGTGTGTTATGATGCTATCCTCATGATTATAAGGTATGAGGAGCTTGGTTGGGGGTGTCGGTTCTTTCTTGAGGTGCAGGACCTCCCACAATGCCTATCTCCGGGGTGCCAGGCGTTGATCTATAGGAACACGTGGAAGAGTGAGAGGTGGATGACTTCGTGCAGTTGGACATGCTGGTGGAGACAGGAGCACCAGATGTTTGTAGCAAAGTTCAATAGTGGGTACTATGGAAGACATGATTGGAAACCACAAAGCCACGAGCTGGATGAATTTTAGATTTATGTTAATTTTTATTTAGTGGTGTTGAACAATGGACATGGTGTATGTTATTGTTTTCGGACATGCTATATGTGCTACATCGTTCTGCTGTCTGTTAATTACTGTGAACCTAGTGCAACATCCCATGTATTTTCAAACATGTTCGACTATCACGTGAACCTAGATCAATGGCAGAATATCCAGCTTGAACATGTCCAACCTTTGTCATATAACATAAGGATCGTGATTGAGACTTAGCCTAATCTGTCTGATATATTTATGAAATATTTCGGACATATCCGACTCAACCGAAATTAACAATAGCGCTGGACGTTAGAAATTAATAGCTTGAAAGTGTAGACACTAAGTCCATGCTAGTATGAGGCCAAGCCTTTATCGACAAAGAGCATAAGGTATAAAATGATGATCCGGCATGATTCTCAGTTGATGATAAGAAGAGTCAAGAGCTTGGGCGTGAGAGATTTCAGTCGGGCAGTACTTAATTCCATTTATGACAAAAGCCATCACATGGAGGAAGATATTTAAAATGTTTACAGACATGACAATACAATGTTAAAAGTTGCCCCACTTCTAAGACATATCTACCAGGACCATGTCTATGATATAGTCAGTCGTCAAAGTAGAGTCATCCACGAGCTTCAAGGCCTCCTCATCGGTATAGGTCACTGCAAAGCCATCAACTGCTGCATCCAAGTTAGCTCAGGGGTAGAGGGACTTGAGAATCCCAATGGTTAAACTCGCCGCTTGCTTCATGTTGGCAAGAATTACATCCCCGCACCGATTCAGCAGGCCATCTAGAATTGAGGGGCTCGAGCAGCTGAAGAGGAGTCCTTGGGGTAGAAGAATGATACCGCTTTCTTTACCATTGCCTTTAAGGTGTTAAGCTTGGCATCAGATTCTTAGCCAGTCATGCATTCTGACTCTTGTAGTCTTCATTGGCTTTGGTAGTTCATTCCAAAGATAATTCATTGGAGCGGAGTTAATTAAGCTTGTCCAGGACCTTTTCTTCTTCAGAGACATGGGCGGTGAATTTATCTACCACCTTCTTCAGATCGGCAACTACCCAGGCGATGTCCTCGACTTCGGCTTGGGCTTCTTTTCGGGCAACCTTCTCTTCCGCCAGTTCAGATTTCAGGGATACAAGGTACCTGGAAGGCGAGTCCTTATCTCTAGGCTCGATGCCGAGTGTCGTATGCTATTCCATGAAGACTGTGAGACAAAAAGGGGGAGGGGAATTTAAGGTTAGTCTAGAACATCATTCAGGAATTATTGGATTTGAAGGAGATTAATGGATGACTTACCAGATTTCTCTCGGCTCTCTTCGGCCAGTCAATATTCTAACTCCTGGTTATGGGACATGAGATTCTCATTCAAATCCTTCACTTGTTTCAGCTCGTCTTCAAAAATCTGAGTCTCAGTCAGCCTCTTGAGGGCAACCCTCAGGAATTTGTCTTTTGAGCGAGAATGCTCAATTAATTTCTGAACAAAAAGGGAAGTTAGGAATGAGCAAAGGTGATAATGAACTATGATACAAGGAGTACTCACATTGATTCTAGTTGAGGCAGAGTCCAATTCAGTCCAAAGTGCCTCAGTGTTGAAGCGATCTGCCTTGGTATCCACCGTGGCAGTAATAAACCTGCCAATGTGGAATCCGGCCTTGATAAAATCCGGGTTGTTGGCTAGGGTTTTCACTACTAGCAGGGTTCATCGAGGAAGACTTTTGGATTGAGGCTGAGCAGAGTCACCACTAATAGGAGCTTCACCAACAGAGCCAAGTCCATGACATCGATTGCTTGGTGGAGTGGTCTTGGGGGACCCAGTCGGTCCAAAACTCTTCGGATTCTCCCTAGGACTCGGGCTTGGAATCTCTGTGCCAGGAGAAGCCTTCTAGGGGCTCAAAGCTTTTGATAGGCTGGGTGAACTTTTGGTTCCACACGAACTTTGAGGCTGATCGGCTGTGGACTCATATTTTGGAGCGTCGGGACTCGGGGTATTCTCATCCCTTGGGATCTCATCACTTGTCTCAGGAGCCTTCACAGAAGAATCTAGAAAGATATCCTATGGGGCCCTATATGACCAGTGAAGTCAAAAAAACAACCAGGCATAAAGGAAGATTCAAGTTAAGCCTACCTGTTGGATCGGCAGAAATTGAACCTTCCCCCGGTACTTTCTGGAGGAGTTGGAGCAGGAGATGGGTTGGGATCTGGTTCATTGATGTTGATTCTAGATGCCCTATTCCTCACTTCCTTCCAGGGTTTCTTTTGAGGAGGAGGAGTAGCGACAGCCTTGTGCTTGCCTGCTCGGGTCCTAGAAGACCCAACACCGTGACCCGCCAATGAGTCATCAGCTGATTCAGCACTTCGGGTCCGGGCCAAAATTGAGTCTGAATCACTTTTGAAGCCAAGGATGGTGGAAAAGAAGTTATCCAGTATGTGTAATTGGACATGAAGAAAGTAAGTAACCAAAAGGACATTTACAAATAAGGGAGTTTCGCCTTACCAGGTCCCTGTCGACTCCAAGATGGTAGGCACGCACTTGCTCGGCTGGCCAGCTACTGGTGTTTTGGAACATCTCTTGTAGATGTTCCAATACTTTGTTGGGCCTGGGATTGATGGATGTTTCTCGGGTTGGATCTTGAATCCCACTGTACTCTCACCCGGGGTGTACTTGCTTCTTCAGAGGCATCACCCGGTGGGCTAGCCAATGGGCAGCCACGCAGACACCAGTCAAGCCATGACTTTTAAGGTCATTGACTTGGTTGCCCAGGGCGGCTACAATTGGGACCTCGGCAGGTGTGGCTTCTTTAGAGCAGGTACCACTGAACTCGGGGAGTCGATGAACAAAGGGTGAGAGGCTAGGTTCATGGTTTTCGCAATAAAACTAGGACTTGTGCCATCCTTGAGCGAAGTCTTCATTGTCAGATCTAAGAAGACACTGCGAGGGCAAGTCTGGAGGCCTACACCGTTAACAACCTTCCATTTATCAGCACTGGGTTGATACTTCAGCAAGAAATATCATTTGAACAAGGGAAAATTCGGAGGCACGCCAAGAAAGGCCTCACATATATGCACAAAGACGATAATTTGAAGAATGGAGTTAGGGTTGAGATGAACTAACTCAAACTGGTAGTGATGAAGGAAGCCGCGGAGGAATTCGCATGTTCATAAGCCGAATCCGCATTGGAAAAAGGAAGATAACATCACAATCTTGTTAGTATTCTGTGTAGGGATATCTTCCCCATTTCTCAGTTGCCATCGGAGCACTTCACGATCAGGAAGGAAATGATTCTGGACCAGCTTCAGGATTTCACTCTCATCTACAATGGATTTTTGGAACATTTCCAGAAGGGAAGCGGCCTTGGTGCGAGGGGAAGGAACCCTAAATGAAGATTTACCGAATTGCAAGAAATGGTGGCGGTGTGCATGAGGAGAAGAGAAATGGCAGCAGGGGTAAATGGTGCTTTGGGGTTTGGCCTAAGTCCCCATTTTATAGCAGCATAGGTGATTTGGGCACTAACAGTCTATAGCACCTCGCCTGAAATTATAGGATGCACTAACAGTCCATAGTGACTCAGACAATTGTTCTAGGCACCCGGCCAATTGTTGCATACACCAATTCTAAATTTACATGATGCATTAACTTGGGGACACTTGACCAAATGTTCTAGATACAATAGAGCACTCTGCAACTTCACTTGCCTAGCACTCGGAGGCTACTAACGAGTTTTGGTATCAAGGGAACCACGCCAACTGGACTCAAACAAAAGGAACAGAGAAGGCCGCCATGAGTCAGCCCACATGGCTTGAAGACCCATGCCACGAGGCCCATTACCGAAGCGGGTAATATAAGACATAAATAATATATACATCTTCTAAAATAGTAGTCAGGTAGAGATAGAGTCTCGATCGGGTAAGATTATAACCGACTCGGTACTTCCTTGCAAATATCGTGAAAAGATAACGACACAACCGTAATTAATAATATCGCTAGATGTTACAAATTAAACACTTAAAGTGGAATATAATTTAATCCGCACAACCTTGTAATAAAGATAGTATGAGTAAAAAAATTATTATAAACGATACATGAAATGGATTACAACTATACAGTAACCGCACACATTTCATCGAGCCATCCCAAGAACCCTACTTTCTGAACTTCGTTACGATGAATTCGAACACCTCTCTTCACAAAATCATGAGTCTCTGGATCCTCTCGTATAGCCTTTCTAAGTTCTTTTGGGGAATTATAAACAAATCATAAATTGAGAACATCAAAATTGATGAATAATATATTCATAACTGTATTTTTGTTACCTTTTAGACGCTTTAAAAAGGGCAACATACAGTGTCGATGATACAAAATGTTGTGTTTTTCAATTCTCATAGACAACCTGCAAAAACATGTCCCATACAAATCAATACATCAATACATGAACTAAACTACAAAGATCTCTTCAACATAAATTATGTAGTACTCACGTGACACATGGTCCACCATTACATTTTGTACAAGTACAGACTTGTTATCGATGCCACATGAGATCAACACTGATTCACTAATTTGTGGATCTGGCGCCATTATATGAAGAAAGCCTAGGCCACTGCACAAAGTACTGAAATATTGATACTGAAAATATGCAAAGTCGTGTAATGGTTTATTTTCATGTCTTGTAAAAGAACAATACATGTGAAGAATTGTGTTTCCATACAGGATGTCTGCTGAGAACATTAAGTGTCAAATAAGCGTGCAGTAAATGGTAACAAAACCTTCTCTCAATGAAACAATTACGATACAATGTAAAAATGACCAATTATACAATTTAATGAAATAGTACAACTTAAAATATTTAAAAAATGACCAAACATTTGAGAAACAATACATCAAAGCTAATATAAAATGCATCAAATTCCAAGGACGTCAGTATTACAATACATTATATCCTCATACAATTATAGAATGATGGATTGTGGAATATTGTTAACCACGACGCCATTGGAAACTCTGGTGGTCACGCAGAAACTTTTTCACTTAATTAAAGTCTGTACAACAACAATGTTGATGGATGCAAAAGCACAAATGACATTGTAATTACATCATTGATGCGTTACCATACATGCTCACCCACATCAATTATATAGATTCAATTAATAACGCATTATTATAGACTTGGTGGGACTCGGCTCAATTCCTAGGCTATTGGCCAATTGTTCCAACATGATAGATCACAAAGCAAGTTCACTTGACAACCATTTGAGGGCTACTGATGAGGATTGGTACCATGGGTATCACACAATGTGAACTCAGATAGAATGAACATGGAGGACCGATATGAGTCGGCAAATAGGCAAGGTATGTTGATGGCTAAGATTGCAGGGTACAGAATAATTTTGAGTGACACAAAGGTCACATGCAACTCGTTCTTTATAGTATTGATTTATTAGTAAAGTAGCAACATTCGCCTATGAAATCAAACAATTGGATCAATTAACTCAAACACTTTCATTATCCATTACATCAGACTCTTTTTTCCATACATTACACAGAAAATAGAGTGACTTACATCTCACTCTCCATGATTTTCTTTGGTTACATCAGACTCCTTTTTTCATATATTACACAGGAAATGTAGCGAATTACAGCCCACTCTCCATGATTTTCTTTGGTTTCTGATTTCGAATCATCCATTGTTAAGCTAGATCTTGAAGATCTCCTGACAATTCTCCCACAATTATCAAAATAGAACAATAAAACATGTTATCAAATTGAAAATCGACAGAGAGGTCGCACACATAAATGATGTCGGATATCATACCTTCCTCGATGAGGTAACAGCTAATCTCGTATACAAGTTCTCTTACTATCGGTGAATGATATCCCTGGACAATTTACAACAGAGAACAATAACAAAGATTGACAAGCAAACAAAATGTGTTTCTGATATAAGGTCGAATGCAATACCTTCCTCGTTGAGGTCTCAACAGATGTGTTTTTTATGCTGCAACAGGAATTGGTTTATATAGCCTCCAAGGGATCATCGTCGACAAAGTTATAGAAAGTAATAATTTGTTAATTGGACACAAACATGGCAATGAAATATACTTGATTGAAAGAATTGTCGCAGGTGATTGTATGGAAGGTAACTATCATATGTTTGTGGGTACACGAGGACGCTAGACTTGACGTGGGTGAGAAAAGTATTATTTTTTGGAATGTTACATTCGAAAACGTAGTTCAAAACCCATATAACGCTGGCCTTGTAAAGCACCTACAGGTGGACCTCCCCTGAAATCTCAAATCGACAAGGTAGATTGATGGCTAGGATTGCTGGTTACACAATAATTCCAAGTGACATAAAGGTCGCAGGTAACTCGTTATTTATAGTATTGATAAACATTGTTAACTTACTCTAAAATTTATATCAATTTTATGTGTTTAGAATAGAACATGGGGAACAATAGTTGTTATTGAGACAAGTTCAGATTCTCCATAATTTGAAAAGTAAAATTCCATAATTGTAACAATATGTTAAGCTTAAAACTTGTTTGCCTTGTCAATAAGCATTTTTAAAATAAATAAGCATCGTTATCTTGCTCTAAAATTTATAACAAATTTTATGCGTTTAGAATAGAACATGGGGAACAATAGCTATTATTGAGACAAGTTCAGATTCTTCATCGTTTGAAAACTAAAATTTCATAATTGTAGCAATATGTTAAGCTTAAAACAACTTTGTGTTTACCTTGCCAACAAACACTTTTATTCAAATAAATAAGTATAGTTAAATTGCTCCAAAATTTAGATATATATTTATTCATGTAGAATAGAACACGAAGGACAATGTTTGTCATTGAGATAAGTTCAAAATCTTAATCATTTAAAAACTATAATTCCATAACTTTAGCAATATGTTAAGCTTAAAATAACTAAGAAATTAAGTGGTCAGTACCTTGGTTTGATTGTGATGAGTCATTGACTTGCCATGCTTTGAATTCGAATCCAGGAGATTTTGGTGGTTTTACTTTTAACTTTGTTCGTGTGGAGAATCGTGTTTGCTTGTCTCGTGGTGTGTAGCTGACAGGTGCGACATGGCGGGCAGTGATGAGGATCATGGCAGGAGTAGGAGACCTAGTGCAGAGGACCGGGGATGATCAAGCACAGGTCAGGTACTCGGTGGTCTGACAATCGAGAGGTTGGGTGACCCCATGTGTGGTCTGCACCATGCATAAGGAGATGAGGAGCGTGGGTTTCTTGGTTGAGCCTCAAAACTAAGATCGACGGTTTCTCCCGGTTTGGCCTCAAAATCGACAGCCGCGGTTTGGTAATTTGGGCCTCAAAATCAAGCGGGCTTCAGTTTGTCGGTTGTGCCACAAAACCGACGGAGGGAGGTCGGCGTGGAACACGCGTCAAGATCTAGCAACTTGTTTTACCTGGAAGCCAATTGGGCTAGGGTTTTCTAGTCTGGCCTCAAGACTGGTGGAGGCACAACTACGAGTGGTGCATGTGGCATCATCGTGGAGATCGTGTGGAGTTAAAGCTGAAGACAGACGGGTCGATGTGTCAGGCTGCATCGGACTCTTCTACCCCAAGATCATCATTTTCATTGTATTAACCCCTAGGGGTAATTTAGTTTTTTAGTCTTTTTCTTGGGCCTCTAAATAGGACCCTAGGGGGTTAGGGCTACTTTCCACTTCCTCAAAATTCATATGCAATTCCTAGAGTAGAATTAGTGTGTTAAGAATAAATTATCATTCCAATAATCAAATGAGGGGGAGTGCGATGAACTTCGTGGATCGATTGTAATTTTGCTTAAAATTCAATGACAAATCAGTTCTTTTGCAGCTTGTATGTGCCGTCCGTTTTCCCCATTTTATCCTATTGGATCTGGGGTATCGTGTTGCTTGACTTTCTCTTCCATCAAGAGCACTCGCCGGCTCTTTCTCATCTTGGTTCTGCTGCTAAGAGTCGGGGGCCTCGTGTTTCTTTTTCTTGATTGTCTCGCTCGTAGAGCAGCGTGCCCGGCCAATTTGTGTCTTTGGTCTCTGGTCTCACTTGGGTATCACTCCCCCTCCCTCTGGTCGTCTTCTCCGATCCTTCAACAACTCTTATGTTTACCTTGCCAACAAGTATTTTCTTCAAATAAATAAGCATAGTTAGCTTGCTCCAAAATTTATATGAATTTGAGCCTAACGCACACAGAACTCTGAAGTTGGTTATGAAATTTATGTGAATTTAAGCTTAACATATTATTAAAGTTATTAAATTTAAGTTTTCAAACAATGAAGATTCTGAACTTGTCTCAATATCAAACATTGTTCTCCATGTTCTATTCTACATGCACAAAAATTCATATAAAATTTAGAGCAAGTTAACTATGTTTATTTATTTGAAGAAAAATGCTTGTTGGCAAGGTAAACATAGAGTTGTTTTAAGTTTAATATATTGCTAAATTTATGGAATTGTAGTTTTTAAATGACGAATATTATGAACTTAACTCAATAACAATCATTGTTCTCTATTTTCTATTCTACACGAATACATATATATATAAATAAATTTTGGAGAAATTTAACTATGTTTGTTTATTAGAAGAAAAGTGTTTGTTTGGCAACGTAAACTCAGAGTTGTTTTAAGCTTGACATATTGCTATAATTATGAAATTTTAGTTGTCAAATGATGAAGAATATGGACTTGTCTCAATAAAAACTAGACAAGGTAAACCAGTTTTAAGCTTAACATATTACTATAATTATGAAATTTTAGTTTTTAAATTATGGAGAATCTGAACTTGTCTCAATAACAACTTTTGTTCCCCATTTTCTATTCTAAACACATAAAAATTGATATAAATTTTAGAGCAAGTTAACAATGTTTATTTATTTAAAGAAAAATAGTTATTAACAAAGTAAATAAGTTTCGAGCTTAACATAATGCAACAATTATGAAATTTTACTTTTGAAATGGTGAAGAATCTGAACTTGTCTCAATAACAAAAATTGTTTTCCAAGTTCTATTCTACATGTATAAAAATTGGTATAAATTTTGGAGCAAGTTAATTATATATTTTTAATTATAAAAAATATTAAATGATAAGAAAAACAGACTTAAGCTGATTTTGACCCAAAAATGAGTCATGCCAATAGAGGTGGCAGGACTCATACTATGTCATGCCAATTAAAATGGTGTGACTCATTTTGGGTACCAAAAAATGTGACGGGCCGCCCGGATTGAAAAATGTGGTGGGGCCGTCCAGATTGACGTGACAGTCGATGTCCACATGGAAGTGAGTTGCGACAGGGGGTTTGGTGTGACTCTATTGAAAATCATGCAAGTGTATTGGCACGACTGAAAAGGGCCAGATTTGAAAATAATTTTTTGTTAGGTTCATTTATAGAATATTATTAATAAAAGGTCCAAAATAAGAAGAAGAAAATCCCTGGTTTGGAACCCACATAAACTTCACTTTCCTCAAACATTGGCACTCAAACGACTTTGCTCTTTTGAACCATCAAGCAACAAATCTTCAATGGAATATCTTGTTTCAGTTGACCAATGACCCCTCCCTCCTAGAAATTTGAAAGGGATGTCTCTCCCTTTCAAGTGCATTTTTTTAAAGTTTCTTTTGATCAAAAACTTCATGATATTCAGTCATTGTAGAATGTGCAAACTTCTGCTGTTTCAGAAACTTACATTATGTTATTTAGAGGCATCCTCAACCATCGACGCTCGAGATATGCTTGTTTGAGCCATCAAGCAACGAATCTTCAAAACTTGACATCCTTGAGGATATAGTAGTAGTAATAGATTAGGACTCAAAATATAATAGTAGTAATTAAGACTCTATTTCTAGAGTCCTAATCATATTCTAGTTTAGTAATAAGACACATATATATGTAACCCCTTGGTGGTTGTTATTCATTAATCAAATACAGTCATCCATTATTTCTAACATGATATGAGATCTTAGGTTTTGATCATGTCGCAACCTTAATTCTCCGCTACGCTTCCCCTAGGAGGATCAATCTCTACTTCCGGGACGATAATTTTTTTTCTTTCCATTCAAGTTTTCCTCGTCTCCATCAGATCAATCTCACTGTCTATTCTGTTCTTAGAATATTTGATTTCATTTTGTCCATATCCAAATATTTTTCTCTTATACTTGTCTATGTCATGCGGGTCCACATATTCTTTGTCAGTCGGACTTTCTCATTATTTTTTGTTAGCCAAATTCTTTTTTTGGTTAATAACATCAGTGTCATGCAGCTATCTAGATCTTGTGGTAGTTTCTCTTTTTTATTTTGTTTGTCGACTCGGGTATTCATTTTTTATCTAGGGCATTTTGTTGTGTTGGTCTTCTTTGTAGCTTTAGTGATAACTCTGTTAGTTGTCTCTCACTAATTCATCAAGGACATTATTTTATTATTAGGAATAATTTCTCAAATGCCATTGCAATTTTCAACAATCTCGGATATGCCATTGTCAGTGACACAGGTGGGCATCTGAGAAATTTTCAACAATTTTCAAAATTGCAATGGCATCTGAGAAATTTCCCCTTATTAGTATCATCTATCTCATCATCTTATTATACTACTTGTCATTCTATAACGACTTTGAAGAGTTAAATTTTTAATGTAAATTTCTTTTTATGTAATAAGTC
>VSTD030001650.1:0-12787 GCA_008808055.3 Sporobolus alterniflorus | reverse complement strand
ATGCATATTTCAATTTTTGTTAGTGATAAATCAAATCATAACAAAAATTATGTTTGTTTTTAAAAAAATAAATAAGTGGAATAGTCAAACAGTGTGACAACAATTTAAATACCGAGAAAATATATGGCATTTCAAGCCACTAGTACCAGTACGTGAAGTCCATCATATGGAAAGTTAATTTCAGACATCCGGCTCTGTCACTGATTAAAACTACGTCGGTCAGTCAATATTCTTACTACCACGAGACATCATACAGTCATTTGGGACAAGTACCCCTGTTACCGTTGTTGTTAATTCCTGACGTGTACTATACCTTGGTCCCATGCACGCATGTGAAGTTTCGGATCACCTCTGGCTAGCTCTGGTCCCTCATCACTACACTATACATATAGTTGCTTCTTCCGGCGGGGCACGCATACGGTCCAGCAGATCTACGGACGATTAAAACCGGCATCTCATGCATGGTCCAATGTCGTTGTAATCACACCCTCAACATGACCCTGCACTTACTCTGCTAGTATTTTCAATAATGGCGGCATGCTGTCTTTACTAGAGATAAACTTTCAAGGGGTTATTATATACCATGTATAATCTACTGTTTTTAATGAATCTTTTGGACCTGTTTGTGTTTGGAAAGGGAAAAGCTCACAGAAATCTAAAACGATAGGATAGGTAATTAGGATCATATTAATGAGATACTATGTACGGACTAGTTGCACTCAAAAGGTTAAGCCCATAGGAAAGGGGTTGATAATTCAATTATAACTCAATGTTCTCCTTCACATGCAACTCTCATAGGCACAAACATGAAATAAGAGTATCTTATAATTTATTTTAATAAATCGTGTCCACCATCATGATAGCTCGATGGCCCATTTGGCATCACGGAAATGCTATCATCTTTGATGGAGGCATCAGTTCCTCTTGATCGTTGGAATGAGGCTTTCAAAGATGAATTTGCCTTAATCATTCACACGACGAAGCCATCGACCAATACTTTATTCAGAGAATGGTTGAGTAGCTTGTGTGCACTCAAGCCTTCGCTCACCCCTTCATTTATTTTATCACCTTCGTGTTCAGGTTTTAAAACCCTTGGGTGGGCTGTTGTAACCCAACATAGCTTCTAATGCTAATTTTCTTTTTTTTTCTCTTCTGACCTATTTCAATCCCTCTATAAATACCATTTTTATATAATTTTAAAAAGAGCAGGTAGAGACATTACCTGATACTTTGCTAAAAAAATTTGTGTCTGACATTATTCGAAGTCAAGGCATCTGATACAATATTGAGAGGTAGTGTATACTCACCGGTTAAAAAAAAGATTAAGTCATGAGAAAGAGTAAATAATTCACATACAATTTAACACCTCTCGTTTCACCTCCGAATGAGCCATGAGCTCTAATAAGACTGGACGAGCTCGTGGTGTCAGCAGGACCCACAATAGTTCACTTTTTAAGGGTCAGAGAGAAGTTCATACATATATACCAGGTTCATAGCATCTTTTACATATCTGGATAAATTGTCTAGATACACAAGAGCTGTTATGAATGTGGATATACAGAAATAAACACATAAAAAATGACAAGTACTAGGACAGAGGGAGCAGTGTTCATGGGTGCATCCAACCGTTGACTACGACACAGCGACGCACCCTGGAGAGAGTAGAGCAGGACGTGAGAGATCCGGCTGCACCGCGGAGCGCTGGTACTGGTATGCCGGAAGGCCAGGCGAATCCATTGGCAGCAACAAGTCCGTAGTCCACGGATCCGATTACTCGGCAGTCGACTGTCTGAACAGTCGCGCGGGGGCCCACGTGGCAGGGGGGGCTCGGGAGAAGGAAGAACGGGGACGCGGCTGCCGATTGACGCGATGATGACTTCAGTAGTACTAGAGCGGCTAGCTAAGCGCCAATGCTGCAAGGTCCTCGGCGACCGTGGCCGGCCTCGATCCTAGCCTAATCTGTCGTAGCTTCCGCGCCGTGGTCACTTCCTACTGTTGCGACGCTGCTGGGGCATCGGGCGTCGGGAAAGGTCAGGCCGGACACTGTCGTGTGTTCGGGCTTTGAATGCGGCGCCAGGTTGGCAGGTGCACTGCCCTCGTCCGTAGAGTATGCTCTCCTCCTTCCTCTCTACGGAAGCACACAAGCACCCTACCATACGGATACGTTGAGATTCGTCCGTGCCAGTACTTACAACATGAACCAGCAGCGCGCGCGCCGATGGACCAGGACGAATGTCGCCTCGCCGGCCATGTAATCAGTGCGAGGCGAGCGTGCCATTGTCCCACGGGAACAAGAGGAGTGTCGCTCCAGCTGCAGGCGCGACAGCTGCGCGTGTAGCCACTCCACTGTGCCCGGATGCTACTTGTAGCCTGCTTCTGTTGGTGTTTGCCGCCGCAGTCGTAGCCACTGCACGCAGCAGCACCGCGCATCGCAGGACCGGACCGCGTGGCATGGGGGAGGAGGACTTACTGTGGTAGCTTACTTGCATTAACACCCCTACGCCGTGTCAGGCTTCACGCAGCGGCCGTGCAAGACAGTGACGAGTCAGCTCAACAAAAATCTTGCTTCCCAACAAGCTTCGATCCGTAGCTGCTCAGCTGAGATCAACTGTGTTAAGTGGAACCGAAGAAAGTAGCTGCCCACAGCGGCCGTGCACAGTCACGTCATCACTGTGAAATTGGACTCGTGGTTACCGCATGAGAATCAGCAGCCCTAGGTCCTGCTGCTTGTTTTGCAGGGGCAGGCTGCCCGATAGAGCAATGCGCCGCGAGATGCCATGGACCTGGAGGTGTTGGCCTGTGGGCTGTGGCCGTGCACATGTGGTGTGCGGGAGGGACACAGAAACCAGTCAAACATAAGGACGTCCCACGTCACATTTGTTTTGTACTGTAGGCATCATCAACTTTGGCCGTAAATTTACTCCAGTTGCGAAAACATTCATGCATGTCTTCATGCCACTTATTTTAAAAATCTCGTCTTCCCCCCCTCCGATCCTTTTCTGAGCATAAACCATGTAGTATACCAAACAGATGCATTATTTGGAACTTTTGGTACTAAAGGCAACCTCGACTCATCTAATCCAGGGAAAACAAAAACGAACGGATCAGTTTTCTTACATCCACAAACCTTGATACGTGCAAGTTCTTTTGATGAATCATCCCAACAACTGGCATTACTGACATAATGATCCTTCTCTGTGTCATGATTGTTCAATTAGCCATATGTAACAAAAGAGATTGTACTTACTGTTTTGGGATAGCCCTTTATATCATCTACATGAAAGTTATCTTCGCTTGACATGTAAAGGGATGTCCATATTGGACTAGGCGCATCTAAAGTCTTAGGCTATTCGCACGGCCCATCTGTAAAAGCAACCAAACTGCATATTTGCAGTTGAAACTGCCACACGCCTGTATCGTGGAACGCGAAAGGAATGGTGGGCAACACATTCCCTCTCTATATATACAAGGTGCCACGATTGATTGAGGGCAACCAATCCAATTGAAGCAAACCAAATTTTTTTCTACCCTTATTCTTTCTCCTTGTACCTCTCTACCGTAAATTCTGTCATAACCCTAATTTGTTCTTCTTCCTTCGTCCTGGTGATGATTGAAGATGTTCTAGCTGGCCCGCCAACGCTAGAACACACAAAGGCGCTCCTGCCCCGACGGGGTCTCTCTCGGGCAGGAGTTCATTGGATTTTCATGACGACATTGTGAAGACCGGTCTGACCGGATGCCTATAACGATCTGATCGGTTGCCTATACCGATCTGACTGGCTGGCTGATCTAGAGGCCGACCAGACTCATTTGCGTCCCGTGCAAGAGCAGGTGCTTCGGTGTGTGACCGGATCTCATGTCAACACATTTTTTGGTGACTTTGCTGGGACAAAGAAGCTTTTATCGGCTACTATGGCTGATGACAAAGGTAATTTATCCGAGATTGATTCTAGGAATATCACCACGTCAAAATTGGAGGAATTGACAGAGGAATCCCGGACGACGGTCGAGGAATTCCAAATGACTTTATAGGAGCGTAGGAAGGCTTTCGAGAAGGAGTTGAAGGTTGCCGAGGAGAAGGAGATGTAAGCCCTCCTCTCATGCCTCAAGAAGGACCGGCAAGGTGGGGTAACACAAATCCATGGTGCCGTCCTTCCCTCTGTTGAGTGCAAGTCAATCAAGATCTCCGAGGTAAAATTGATTATTACTCCACCTCCCGTTACTTCATCTATATTCTTCGGTGAAGAGGTCGCTCATATGGTTGATCAATCTGTTAGTGCTAGTTTGGCTAATAGATTATAAAAAATAATAGATGGTAGTATTGACAGCCGATTAAAAAGTGCCCTAGATAGCAAGGTTCATTCTGCAATGCTACGTGTTAATGATGAAACTGCTAAAAAATAAATTGAATTTGTCGGACCTAATGCTACACCGATTAAGCCTAGTTTTTTCTATAACAATTCTCAAGATAGCCGCAATTACACTAGTTCGACAGATATCGGTAGTATTCTAGGTGCACCCAACTAAGTGGTGGAGACTAGTGGTGCAGCAACTTCGGCTCCACCTAGATGAAGTGGCTACGCTTATTCGACCCCTAATTTCAAGCTAAATTCATCCTCTGCTCAGGACCCACCAAGGTATTCTATTGAGTATGTTTACAAACAATTTAGTAAGATGCTACGCGAGCACTAGGGTATAGAGCCAACAGTTCAAACTTGCGCATATCACAAACCATATCTTGAAATTTGTGATTCTTACTCATATCCTCCTAGATTTAGAGTGTCCGAGTTTGTTAAATTTACCGGGGAGGATAATAGGGCTACATGGGAACATGTTAGTCAATTTTTAGCATAAATGGGTGAGGCTAGTTCGATTGATTATTTAAAAGTTAGGTTTTTTCCCCTGTTATTGTCTGGCACTGCTTTTTCATGCTTTTCTGCTCTACCACTGGGTTCTATTTTTACATGGGCACATTTATAGCAAAGATTTCATGATCACTTTTATAGTAGGGAAAATGAACTTAAACTCTCTCATTTAACATCGGTTAAGCAACAACATGATGAGTCTGTTGTCAATTACATCAAGAGGTTTAGAGACATGAAAACCCGATGTTTTAGTCTAACAATTTCCGACAAGGACTTGGCTAATTTGGCATTTAATGACTTACGCTCTTATGTTAAGGAGAAATTAGAGGATCATCTTTTTACTTCAATTAATCAAGTGCTAGATAGGGCTTTGGCTCAAGAAAATCGAACAAAAGAGCTTGCCAAGTCTAAATCCGATCATCTTAACATGCACTTCTTAAGTAACAATGTGGATACATCGGATGATGAGAGTGGTGATGTATATGCTACTGAATTTGCATGATCATCTAAGGATAAGACACATACTTGTGCTTCTCTTAAGCCGATTCATAGAAATCGGTGAGACGAGATGAAATTTATTTTCAATGTCTCGAGATGTGATAAAATATTTGATGAATTATTGAGCATAAGAAAAATTAAGTTGTCCCATACTATACCGTCGATTGAGGATTTAAAAAAGCGTGCTTATTGTAAGTGGCATAATTCTCATTCTTATGCTACTAATGATTGCAATTTATTTCGGCGACAAATACAATTGACTATCAATGAGGGCCAATTGTGTCTCAAGCAAATGCAGGTGGACAACGACCCATTTCCCGTCAGCGCCATTGATCTACATGGTGCAAAGGTGCTGGTTCGGCCCGAACAAGCCGAATCGACTAAAAGCAAAAATGTGATCATCGGTGAAGAAAGGCCCAAGAGCTACGAGGATAAGATTTGATCAAGGAAAGTGGTGCTAGAGAAGGATACTGATGGCAAGGACGTATTGAAGATCACAATAAATACCTCTGGATTCGGGGGGGGCAAGCCGGTAACTCAAAGCAAAATCGGAGCTCTGTTCAGCAGAAAACACAGAGCCGACCGATCAGACCGGTTGTGCAAACCGGCTAGACCGGTCCAACTATGACGAGCCGGTCGAAGATGCTCAAGCCGAAGAACCCCGAAGTGGATGAGTGGAAGGTGGTCAACGTGAAGGTAAAAGTTAAAAAGAAAAACTTTAAACCGACCTTTTGATTATCTTTTGTCTAAATATGTGAATCAAAAGACCGAGTCGATAGATTGGTCATCAAAGGGTAGTGCAGCACCATCTCTAAAACAGGGCCGATCTCGCTCTCATCAATCAAGTTATACGAGCAATGTGATCAAGATTGGGAGTATAGATGTAACTATCAACGATCAAGTTGACAACAAGATTCTTGATGATGGGGCTAGTGTGATGTCTCCGCTCTTAAAATGGATGGTTAGTCCTAACTAGGATCATTACGGGGTATCATTACTAAAGTAATTACACATAATACATCACATACCAGAATTAAACATGTGAAATGCTATGATGGTTGAACTTTATTACGAATTGAATTTTGAATTCGATTACAGAGTTTTAAGTGGAAAATAGAGAATAAAAACATTTTGCGGAAGCGAAGACACTCGACGATCAAGAATGGTACCATGCCCTAGAAATGTCATCCTCAAGAACAGCTCACGTCGATAGGGAGAGAGAGAACACACATGCAAAACAACATTAAGGCAAAGTCTGATAAACTAAAGCTCAGCAAAACTTATCCATAAACGTGGCCATAAACAGGCAACTCCTAGCATGCAAGGCTGAAATAGGATAAGCTCTATACTATGCCAAACTCGTGCTAAGAGTAGATTCTTACTTTCAAGTTTTAACAACTAGCATATAACAATTAAACTTTAAACCATAAACTGCCATACTAATCTAAGCCAAACAAGAGTTGTCAAACAAGTAATTAAAATAAAACAAAGTCATTAATTCATTAATAAATATTATGCCATTTATTAGCTACGTGAAGACTGTCATGAACAAGTGGTTACTCATATCCGAGAGTCACGGTGATTCAAATCGATGTATACCCTACAGGAGAAACTCGATCAACACACCACACGCTTTTCACACTCGATTTGCGTAGGGTCTCGAATCATACATCTCACGTGGTCCATGTATGCAATCTTTCGCTAGTCCCCACGAGGACGAAACAGACTCCTACACCTAAGAGATGTCTTAGTGATCAAAGACAGACTGGCCCAGCCATCGTTTTGGGTCACCTCATTCCCCCACCCTTACGCCAGCATTGGAGTAGGAGAGAGAGATTTCAGCAAAGTGGTTACATAGCTACATCAGCACACTGGGCCCATAACATCAGCATGCGATCGGTATGTTCAATACTTGCTCACGGAGGCCAACCCATTGGTCCTTAACCGACACAAGCAGAGGCTACAACTTTGAATGTGTCGGCTTTCCACATACCATTTCCCGATCTTCCCAACCGACGGTCTTCACTTTTCACATCCGATTTGAACTTTCAAAGATAGATTTGATAAGTTCTACTAGGGCAAGACCTCCCCACCCTATATATACAGGGTTTTATGACCGATTGAGGCCAACCAACCCAATTAAAACAAACCAAAGCTTCTCCTATCCTTATTCTTTCTCCTTCTACCCTTGTTCTACCTCTCTCTATCTTAAATTCTGTCCTAACTCTAATTTGCTATTCTTCCTTCGTCCTGGTGGTGATTGAAGGCGTTCTAGCTGTCCTGCCGATGCTAGAACACACTAAGACACTCCTGCCCCGACGGGGTCCCTCCCGGGCAGGAGTTCGTTGAATTTTTGCAGTGACATCACGAAGACCGGTCTGACCGGCCAGCTGATCCAGAGGCTGGTCAGGCTTGTTTGCGGCCCGTGCACGAGCAAGTGCTTCGATGTGTGACTGGATCTCACATCAAGACCTCCTTCCTCGACATGCACGCTCTCTTCCACAACGACCGAGGACACCGCGCGCCGCTGTGAGGCACTGCCCGTCGTGTGCTGCGTCGAGCCGCCTCAGCCTCCTCACTCTGCTCCACCTCGGCTAGGTCACACTGCCCGCTGACCACCTCCCTCACCCCGCCTTGGCAGCTTGGAGGCATGCGTGCGCTGCTGCTTGCCGCCGCCTCTTGTTGACCACATCATGAGAGAGAGATAAAAGGAAATAACCATTGGCTACTGAAGTAGATACAAAGGAAGAGGGAAAAACAAAAGAAAAAAGAACGAACAATAGAAAATAAAAAGGAAAAAGAATTATTTTTTCATAAATTGTATTTTCAAAATTATATTGATCAAATTATTATTCGGTAATTAGATATAGAGTTATGAAAATGAAATAAAATAGGATGGTAGTTGAAATAGGAATGAGAGAGAAGATAGTTATAAGAAATATATTAAAATAAAAATGGTAGTTGATATAGAGGATGAATTTAGAGGACGAGGGGCGCAGACGACTTCTAAATCCTGTACTGTAAAGGAAATCTCGTGCTATAAAGAACATGGAATATTCCTTTAGAATAGGAGATTTAGAGGATATGGCTGCAGACAGTCTAAATGTGGTGGGCCATGCTTGTTTAGAGATGTGTATAGAGGGAAAGCAGTGCGGATAGCCTTAGGCTATCTACAACAGTTGCGAATGCAAATGTAAAATTGCACTTCAAACTCAACTGTAGCCCAATGCAAATGCTCTCCAACAAGACACACAAATGTAAATGCATTTTACATTTCAGGAGAGAGGATACACAAATATGCACATCTTCTCTCCTCACACATATTCTCTAGGACTCACATATCATTAAGAGAAAATGCATACCCTGTTGGAGACACAAAATTTTGTATGATTTATACATACACTGTTAAATATGCATTTGACCTTTTTGCCTCTCTAGAAATGCATGTTTGTATTAGAGATAGCCTTAGGAGGAAAAGAAACAACAAGACATTACTGGACCATCAAGCACTCTAGTCATAAATGAAACTATATCCTAAATATAAACTCATTAGATCTGTAAATGAAAGTTTGTCGGTACTTGCATTGTCCCACCTCTATTCACTAGACTGTGGTCAAGAGAATTCTTCGGTTCTTGAATCACACCATGGATTCTACATTCTATATTCGATGATCTCTGTCCACAATGGTCAGCGCGTTCTCAGATGTAGATTGGCCAAGATGCACTGATGATAGGAAATCCACAGGGGGTTTTGCAGTCTTTGTAGGGCCCAATTTGATCTCCTGGTGCGCCAATAAACAGAAAACAACATCTAGATCCAACATTGAAGCCGAGTACAAAGCTATAGCTGATACCACTGCCGAGGTGATGTGGATTCAAGCGGTACTAAAAGAGTTGCGCATTTCATATTCGTCCAGCGCACGACTATGGTGTGATAACATGGGGGCAAAATACCTCGTTTCGAATCCAATCTTTCATGGGAGGATAAAACACGTCGAGATTGATTACCACTTTGTTCAGAGTGATCCATAAGTTGCTTGATGTTCGGTTCATTGGAACGGATGATCAACTTGTAGATGGCTTCACTAAAGCATTGCCACATGGGCGGTTCGATAGTTTTCAACACAATCTCAACTTATCCTAAGTTGTGATTGAGGGGGATATTAGAGTATCCAAACAGAATTAATCCTCGCATGACTTGTTACGTGTGATGATGATCATCAGTACCGATTCAAGTTCAAGATAGAGTCTCGCATGACTTGTTACGTGTGATGATGATCATCAGTACCGATTCAAGTTCAAGATAGAGTTGTATTCAAGATAGAGTTGTATTATAGATAAAATTGATATCGGGTCGGTTGTAATCCTGCACCAAGGGTGCTATATATTAACACGTCCATGAGGCTGCCTAGATCAAGGCAGTACAAACAATATCGCATCTCTTACAGAAGCTTGATGTTAAACACATAATGATCATTTGTTTTGTCACATAGGGATTTCCTTATTGGACTGGACACGTCTAAAGTCTTGGAGGAAAAGAAGCAACGAGATATTACTGGATCATCAAGCACTCTAGTCACAAATGAAATCATATCCTAAATATATACTCATTAGATGCATAAATGTTGGCACGTTTCCTACAGAAAAATATGGGTGTGCATGATATATATAATATATTATAGTGTACTCCTTAACTCTCTGATCAGTGGTATTCAAATTAGTGTAGGCAACTAACATACACGTGCAATTGAATACTTAAGAAACATTTGCTGGGACCGATGAAGACTGTAAAAGGCATCCTTAAATCAATGTCACAAATATTTTGAGAAGTTTGCTCGATCTGTCATGCTAACACACATAATTTGGTTGTCACAATCCACCTCAAATATATTAAAATATTGTAATTGAATCAGTATTATCTTTTTTATCATAGGCGTGGACAAAAGTGAAACTTTTTTTGGTCTATTTCAAGAAAGAAAACTAGCATGCAAGGATAAATAGCTTAAATCCACACGAAGGTCTAACCACACTAGTACTTCGATAATGACAAGAAAAGGGACTGACAAAAAAATTAGAGTGACTTGTTCCCCCACAACTAACCGTGGCACGACAGCACAAACGCGTGCGTCTATAAAAGCCGCTCGGAACTTGACCACCCGCTCCACCACTCCTGCCACTCACGCACACCCGTGTCTCCCCTCCTCGAATAGCAGTAACGCACTCGTCACTCACGCGCCCATGGGCGACCCGCGGGCCCGCCCCTCCGGCGAGCTGCGGCCGCCGGAGCCGCCGCTCGACCCCCTTGAGTTCCTCTCCCGCTCCTGGAGCGCCTCCAGCCGCGCGTTCGGGCCCCCGCCGCTGACGCCGCCGCCGGCCGCGCTCGTCAGCCCAATCGCCGAGGACGCCGCGTGCGAGCTCGACGGCGACGGCGGCGCCTTCCCGCCAGCCAACTCCGCGACGGCCTGGGGGAGTTCCTTCTCCTTCGCGTCCGCCGCCACGTCGCAGCTCATCATGGAACGGATCCTCGCGCAATCGGTGAGCCTCTTCTCCTCCCTCTTCCACCTGTTTTTTCTGTCCCCCCAAATCACAATTCGTTTTTTTATTAAACGTTAATATCTTGAAAATGTGGCCGGAGATTTTTTTCGCTTCTGTTCTGTGGTAAAATCTGGACTGCTAGCAAAATATAGATGTGGTCTTTGGTCCTCTTTTATTGCCGATTTCTGTTAATTTTTCGTGGTTGCATTACAGCGCAGATTTGGTTCCTTGTTTTGTGCACAACTTTTTTTTGTGTGATGATCTTCGATTCTTTTCTTCTAAATCTGGGAATTTGTTGGATCTTCTCTCAAACAGCCCATTCATTTTCCAAATGAACTGCGACTGGCTCCTTTTCCTCTGTTTTCCCTTTGACCACATGTCGGGACAAGAATAAACTGCCAAAGGTGAGATTTTTCTCCCAAGGGCGAAAAAGAAATTCAATCCCCAGCTTTTTGGTTAATTGCGCAGCTCACTTGCGATTAATGATCACGACTCCAGCTCAGTTCCATCAACTCGTCGGCGTGCAGCTATGGAGCTTTTTAAGACGAAACAAATTTTCACTCGTCAACTTTTATTGTTTTATGGCCTTTTTTCTGTCCCTTGGGACAGCGAGATGTGTAGTACCTGCTTAATTAATCCTGATGCCTGAAACATGCTTGTTCCATTGCAACCTGCAGCAGGAAGTGGCGCCGCTCACCTCCGGCCGGCTCTCGCACAGTAGCGGCCCTCTCAACGGCGGCGGCTCCCTTTCCGACAGCCCGCCGGTCTCGCCGGAGATCGATGACACAAAGGTCCGTGCTTGTCACCTTCTTGTTCCTACCTGTTGCGCCGCCGAGATACCAGGTCCTTCGCTTCGATTTTTTAATGCCTGAACTGTACTGAACTGGCACTGTGTGCTGCAGTTTCTAGTTGTTTTTCTTTGGCTCACTTGCTGTTGAACGTTGATTAGTACTAGAAGCCATTAGATTAGCGAAGTATTAAAATAATCATGGTACAGTTAGAATCAAGGCACTGCTTTTACTGACTGGCAGGTGGGCGCACTGTTTTTGTTTGATTGTGGGATTCTTTACATCTCTGGCGTGTGTTTTCTTTTAGGATGGAAATCATCTTTGAAGCTTTTGTGTAAAGCCTTTTCTTTATAGTTTGAATTTAGTGTACTTTCTATAGTGCGCCATATAAATTTTCTTGGAATAACATCTGTTTAGCTATTCCTTTGGGTCCAAATATAGTTTAGATAAGGAATTCTTTGTCAGTGGTATATGTTGAGTGTTCCAGCTAATAATTTTAGCTTTCTTAGTGTTCTAAGATAAACAGTGACTCACTCCATGTGTGCTGGATTAAGTATTGAGGCATATATGACAAAACAATAAGTTTGCAGGACTTTCTGATGATTAATATGATTGGCTGCCTGACATTCCCTAGATAATAGATGTGGGAACTTGGCTGTGGTAAAAGAACCTAGCCGAAGTCACAAGCATCATTTGTCCAAGAGAAGAGCCATTTGGATGGAAGCTGTGGGTCTGCCTGGAGCAAAGGGGACCAGTCTTGCAGCCTTCCCTGTGCACTAAATTTCTAGAGAGAGAGAGAACAAAAAACAAAGCTGGACAAAGAACTCGTAGGCATGCCTTTCTCTCCTTCCAATAAAATTCCTGACTCGTAAACCTTTGCTTTTTACCCCACAGCTTTTGTTTTGCCCAATCCGGCTTGCTTTTCCTCTCGATAGTTTGTGAGCACTCAACATCCCTGTGCCCATTTTGTATAATCTTTCCTCATGGACATGTCTCTTTCCGTCTCCCCACCGACAACTCCTTGGTTGCAGATTGAGGTCTCTATCCCAATCACATGAAGAGAACGTAGACCCTCCTGTTGAATGAAACTGTACCTGATCC